>CABHPQ010132078.1:9262-37748 GCA_902168405.1 Peromyscus aztecus | reverse complement strand
TAAAATAAAATAAAATAAATTATAAAAAAAAAAAAAAAAAAAAAAAAGAAACTCAGATGCGCAGTTCCTAGGGAGCAGTGTGGTATATCCAGAAGACATAACATGAACTAGGGAAAGAGGTAAATATGAAGTCTGGACTTTGCTAGCCATTTAACAGTGGGTTAAGGTTTCCTATAGAATTAATACAACAATCCAAGTGGAAACCTAAGAATCATTTTATCTGTAAGATGTTTACAAACAGGAAAGCTAATATCTCTAGTCAAATGTTCACCATCAGATCACATGAGAGCTCGGAGTGGGTATCTGAACTTAGTAATGAAGAGGTTAAGAGCATCATTTTGTTTTTGTATCCTTTGTTTTGATTTGCTAGACTGGACATGGAGAGTATTCAGAAAGTGATAGCTCAACCAGGTGGTTACAACTCCTGCACTTAAAATTCAAGGAAGTAAATTAAATTTAAACCTATTATTGGAACATAATTTTCTATCCATTTTGAATCATAAGTTAATTATATTTATAATGATTCTTTCCAGTGAAGGGAAAAAAATGAATTCCCAATTCAAAACAGCTTATTGATACAAACAAATTGAGATAGTTTTTAAAACTTCAAACTTTTTTATTCAAAATAGTGAAATCCTCAGAAAAATCTCAAACTTTCACTTTATTTTTATATAGTTTTAAGTAAACCACTATGATAATGTGTACAGTAAGAATCATGAACACAAAGACCTTAAAAAAATCACTGACTTTGGTTCTAGGGGAATATTCCACAGAAACTGGCACAAAGTAAAACATCCCACCTTTAAACACACTAGCAACAAAACTATCTTTGTCTCAGTCTCTCTCATATCTTTTTCCAACTCTGTCCTACTTAAAGAACTCCAGTGATACCCCTTTCTTTATGTAATTTGTTCTCTCTACATGAAATTGCATGTTTCTGTCCTACTCAGTCGAACAGAAACTCAAACCAGAAAATCCAGATCAGACATGGTAATCAGCCTTGTACCAGTTTCTACCAAATCATTCTTGTGAACAGCAAAAAAAAATCACAGTGAAATTTTTGACTTACTTATATTGTAGCCAAGATGTTTCCTCAATAGCATCATGTTTAAAAGCTTAAAAACATAATCCTGTTCAACTATATTAGAACTTTTTGGTTGAATAAATATTTTTATATCCTAGCAACAAAAGATGATTGATCCCTGCAGCTAATGGTATATTTAGCTTGATTTGACATAATTTACGTAAGTGTTGTCTTAGTTCTGATTTCTATTGACAAGATGAAACACTATGATCAAAAAGCAACTTAGGGAGGAAAGGGTTTATTTAGCTTACACATCCACATCTTAGTCCATCACCAAAGGAAGTCAGGACAGAAACTCAAACAGGGCAGGAACCTGGAGGCAGGAGCTGATTCAGAGGGCATGAAGGAGTGCTGCTTATTGGCATGCTCAGCCTGCTTTCTTTTAGAACCAGGACCACCAGCACAGGGATGGCACCACCCACAATGGATTAGGAACTCATCCATCAATCACTAATTAAGAAAATGCCTTACAGGCTTGCCTGCAACCTGATATTATGGAGGCATTTTCTTTTTCTTTTTCTTTTTTAAACTTTCTTTCTATCTATTCTTTGTGTCTTTCACATCATGCATCTTGGTCCCATTCATTTCCCATCACTTCATAGCTGACCTCTGTCCTTACAACCTCTCCCCACAATAAAATAAAACTTAAGAGAAGAAAAAAAGGGAAAAATCTCATCATGGAAGCTGTAGTGTGACATAGTGAGTCAGCAGTAAACCCTTTTATTGATATGTCTGTATGTGTAAGTGTTCTTTGCAAAGAGTCATTGGTCTGGTTCAAGGCCTCTGGTTTCTGCTACACTATCAATGCTAGGTTCTTACTGGGAGTCGGATATCCTGCTGTTGCCCTGTGTCGTGGAGATCCTGCAGCTTTGGGAAGGCAGGACTGCCTCTTCATGTGCTCAGCAAATCATAGTTGGGGCCAACTCATAACCCTGGTTCTGGGCTGTGGTAGTTTCAGGGCTGGTCAGCCTTCTAGCTCTCCTCTCTTCACCACCAGGGTGAGTTCTCCAGCATCACCCCTTGCAGGGATGAGCAAAGGATGGGGCCAGTTCTGCTTTCCCACCCTCATGGTTGGCTCTCCCACGCCTACATCTTCAGGACCAGCTCTATTGTGTTGCGCAGGAGAGGTGTAAAGGGTCACTCTCCAGAGTGCTGCAGCTGATGATGGGCAGGGATAGCTCTCTTGCCCTTATGACCTCAGGCCCAGCTCTTCCATCTACCACAGGCAGCAGGGCAGTGGGGCAGGTATCTCCCCCCTCCACACACACCACCATGTGGAAGATGAGCCTCAGGGTCAGATCTTCCATGCTCACATTCTCAGGACCAGTTCACCTGGACCCTAGTCAATACAATCAGCTCTACTGTGCTTCCCAGGTGAGGTGCAGGGTTCACTTTCCCAAGTGCTGCAGCTCCTAAGGGGGAAGGTCAGCTCCCTTGCTCACCAGAGGTGGCAGGGGCAAGGGAGGGAGGGCATCTTTCCTGGCACTTACCAACACATGGCAGACTAGGATGGTCTGGGCAGTTATCCCACTCTCACACTCTCAGGGCCAGCTCTCCTGCACTTCCGCCAACAAGGCCAGCTCTACTGTGCTACAAAATCAAGAAGCAGGGCCTCTTTCCTGAGTGCTGCAGCTGGTAAAGGGGAGAATCAGCTCACTTGTTTGTGGCATGCCTTGGGGGGCAAGGGACAAGGGGGGGTATATCTCCCCTGCCCATACCACCACATGACAGACCAGTAATGGGGGCAGCTCTCCCATGCTCACAACTTTGAGGCTTGTTCACCTACTCTTGTACCAATAGGGCTGGCTCTGCTGTGTTGCCCAGGCAAGGAGCAGGACCTTTTTTCCCCAATGCTGCAGCTGGTGAAGGGCAGGAGCAGCTCCCCTGCTCTTATGACCTCGGGGTCAGCTCTTTCACCTGCCTCAGGCATGAAGCAGGGGATCTTTGCCCTGCCCATGTGGAGGCATCTTCTCAATTGAGGTTCCCTTCTCTCAGATGACTTTAGCTTGTGTCAAGTTAACTCAAAACTAGCCAGGACTGATGTTTTGCATTAGGGTACCATGGTCATATCAGAAAACACATTAAATTTATTTCAACTTTTACTACTATATTTTAAAATTTAGATAAATTAACAACTGCTCTATGTGACTAACTGTTCTTGGTAGAAAATGTGATTTCAAAAGAGAAAAGAACTGTGTAACTACTTGTAGAGTAAGGACTATGTACAAAATGTATGAAATCAATAGTTTTCAGTTCAGTCTTTCTTAAATTTGAATTACCTTCTCCATCGAGTAGCCATACTTCCTCAACCACTAGTAACATTTTCATAACAAAAACAAAAAAAAGAAAAAGAAAAAAGAAAGAAAGAAGACAAGGAGGAAGAGGAAGAGAACCATATTTCATTAGACATCTCAGCAGCCCTCATACCTGACTGCATTAGATCGTTTGCACTTTGAGCTTTTTAGGTCACACAAATACTGTAAGTAATGTAACAAAACCACAGCCGTGTCTGTATTTTCTCATACGGCCAAGCCTTGACTCATAAATATTTCATTTCTTGTTTTTTTAACTCTAAAACAGATTAGCCTGATTTTTTTCCATAAATGCTTTATTTAAAATCTCTTTTGAGAGCCCATTCTGACTAAAACTTTGATATAATATCATGTATACTATCATAAAACAAATTTCATCCCACACAATGACAACCATCTAGGTCAATGAATCAAAATTTAATATTCAAAAAAATAATAAAGTTCATATATCTCTGGCCTAAGTTATTTCACAAGGAATTGCAATATTGCAGGATTAAATTGTCTTCTAATCCTTAATACAACAAAGAATGGAGTTCACATAAGAGGAATTAGGGCAAAGACATTCAAAATGAGTTCAAATGGTAAAACAGTGGGAGTGAATAGGCAGCTAGTTGGAAGCCAAAAGTCATAATTTATTTAAGATGTCGAATAGTACATATATGTGAGTGTGTGCATATATATGTGTGTGTGTGTGTATACATATATATGTAAGAATTTAAAAGTAATATTTAACTTATTTTCATAAAAGACTGTGAGAAATATTGTTTCTATATTAGGACTCCTTGTTAAAGTGAGGTGTGTGTGGAATGTTGCATGTGGGAAAGTAAAGACAGAAGGAAGAGCAAAGGAGGAGGAAGGAAAGAGGAGGAGTACTCCATCATCCACTACTTAGGGAAATGCTACTGAAGAAAGAAGAAAAATCACCTTCTACTCCTATGACCTGTCTTCTCATCGTGCCCCATCACCTCCAGCTTGAGTGAATAACCTCCAAAATATACAGCAAATATAAGAACAATTTTTGCAGCATAGAGAAATACCAGGACGCAGAAACAATGCCAACATAAGTAAACACAGGTAGAAAGCCTTCTTAGCTAAAGGCACAGTAGCAAATGTAACTAAGTAGCTGTCCTGGTGAGAGCAGCTTTCAGATAGCTCGGTCTAACCACATGCTTCACTCATGTTTCCTGTATCCACAACCTACATATGTTCCAACTTACAAATAAGTATGTGAGCATTTCTGGGATTTGATGTGATGCTTCCTAATACTTCTACCTACCTGATGATGCTCCTGATGTTTTGTGGTGTACCAACCTCTGGCAGAATGGTAATATATTCCTCTAGATCCATTATCTAAAACTCTATGACTCAACAAGTTGTATGCTATTATCACAACATATACTGTGATATTAACTGTGCCTATAATAGATCATCTAAAACTACTGACTAGCTGACAACTTCTCTCTATAGAATGTGTAAAAATTACTTACTTCAGACTTAACTGCATTGAAAAAGAAATAATATTTTATGAAAGAGTTTATGACAGAATTCTTAGATATCCATGATTATTTTAAGCTTTTAATTTCAAGCAAGTAAATTGAAATGTGTTGTGGGTTTTAGGAATAGACTATATTTACTGCATAACTATATTTGTGTGTCTTTAGCAGAAAATAGTCCATGTGTTAAGCTGGATCACTGCATGATTTTGAATATTCTGTAAGATAAGAATGGGTTTTACACAGTTGAATAAAAAATATGGGACTTCCATATTTTATGAGATATAAATTTGATCTACCAGCAAAATTAAAATTTCCATAAATAAAACTTACTGGAACACAACCACACTCATACATTTCAATATCATTCATACCTACCTATATTTTGTACAATAAATAATTTCAACAGAGATAGCAGGTTCATATTGTCTATACCATCTAGCCCTTTACAAAGACATTATGCTGACCTCTGCTACATACAATAACTTGGAATAAAGCATTAAAATAAAGAGTAGCTTTGTTATTTCATTTATTAAAATTGTGCATTATTTAACGTAAAGTTATGATCCTTTAGCACTAAAAAGTAACCAGTGAAAAAATATATGAGAAAATACACAAAGAATGACTAGGCTTACTTTGGGAGTACTCCATCTCAGAAGTGACTCATGTGGCAAGAAATAGCATAGAAACATGACTCAAAGTTGTAATACATGCTCTGAACAGACTGGAAAAAACCACAAAAACATTTATATGGGCATATCATTATCTATTTAGGTGTGGGAAAAATATTAAGGAAGAACTCAGCCTTCTATTTTGGTGATAATGTAGTATCATCAAGTGCCAAAAAGAAATCTCTGAATCCTGAATATTTTTAAGCTTTTAAACTAGAGAAAGATGTGAAGATAGAATAAAGACTCAGGTATAATTAATAAGACAATCAAAGGTCAAGAAAAGATGTCACTTTAAATGCAAGTGTATAGAACCACAGGATCAAAGTTGCGATACATTTGTTAGAAAGTCTGTAAGTATTATCACAGAACCACAGTTAATAGTCTCAAAATCACAAACAAGAGAACAGATACAGTACACTTAGGGGCCACACTGATTTTGCTTTTTTGTTTTGTTTTGTTTTATGGGTTTTTTGTTGTTGTTTAAGATAATAATATCATAGAAAATAAAGATCAGTGAGCTCAGCACTATTCGCACAAAATTCTAAAACAGGCTATTAAACAGATGGTTTGGAATGAATGAATGAATGAATGAATGAATGAATGAAACAAATCTGGCATAGATTTGTTTAAAACAAGCTGTGCCCAAACTTGCTTCTGTTACTGCCATTGTTACTAGATGAGTGTATCAGAGAAATGCCTTAGCTGCAGAGTATCTGAACCAAGAAAATATGGGGAAATTCTCTGCTTGCTAATTCGGACTTAGGACATTTACTATTTTGTTTAACTTTGGAAATTTTCTTGACATCTGGGAGAAGAAGATACTTTCGACAGATCTCTCCTATTTCTGCACATTTTGCAAGCAGAAGCACTCTGCTTCTTTCCATCTGTATTAATTGCTCATGGCTATTGAAACAAGAAGCCTAGGAACAGAGAGGAGATGCCTCCTGGAACAATGGCCAGGATTGCTTATCGTCGCTTATCATCATTAGCTTTCCTAAATTGGAGTTTCGTCTCTGTGAAGAAACTCCTCAAGTGTGCAACATTAGTCAGAACCACAGGGCTTATTCTTAGGTACTTTCTGGCTAATGTTTCAAAAAATAATTCAATGAAATATATAATAAATTAATAATGGTTATTGGTGGCACAATTTCTGACACAGAAAAAAATAATCAGAATTACTTCGAACACTTGACAAAGTGTAAAACAGATTTAAAGAGTCACAAATTTTTACCAAGATACAAATCACATATAAAAACAAATGATTCACATTCTATACTAACTGAAATTTATATAAAATAAATGACAGAAAGGTTACCAAAAGAAATTAGTTTGCTAACAGATATTGGGCAGACATGCTTACTGTGTACTATTCAGCCCTTAATATATGTTAAAAGGAAACTTCAGCAAACATTAGTCTTAAATGCATTTTTTGTACATAGAGAATGTTTAAGAAAACTGGCTTCATTAAACCAAGAAAGAAAGAAAAAATACTGTGAAATACAACTCCAAATGTACAAAATGTTGTATTATGGAATATACTGTGTAAATTGAAGGCACAAGGACAAAGTGAGGGGTAATTGATTGACCAGAACTGATTCCATCCAAGGTGAGGAAAAACTTTACAAGAACCAAACCATCTTGGAGGACTGGACATAATGTCAGCACATTTTGTTTGCTTGTTTGTTTGTAGAAGTGCTTGAAAGCCATTCTTGAAGCCTACATAAGGTCACTTCCTCCTTTGTATTCAGACGCCATTACTCAACTTACCACACAGATCAAACACACCAGGCACATCCATACACTGTCCTTGTCCATTCGTATCTTGGCTCGCTGGGTTCATTTCCATTTCAACCTCTCCCTTTCTGTTGCAGAATATTAGTTTAAGATGTGTTACATTTGTTTATGCTGTGGAACATTTGTTTAGTGATGCAAAGATGTGTTGCATCCTTTTATGTTGCATTTATGTGAAGCTGCGTTCCTTTGCCTGTCTAAACACCTGATTGCTCTAATAAAGAGCTGAATGGCCAGTAGCTAAGTAGGAGAAAGGATAAGAGGGGCTGGCAAGCAGAGAGAATAAATAGGAAGAGAAATCTGGGAAGAGAGAATCAGGGAGCTAGAGAAGAAGGAGAGGAGGACATCAGAGGCCAGCCACCCAGCTACACAGCAAGCCATGGAGTTAAACAAATGCAACACATCTTTGCATCATTGAAAAACTATTCCACAGTATAATCAAATGTAATAGATTTTAAAATAATATTCTACAACACCTTCAAACTCACAATTTGTACTTAAAAACCTCCCTGGGTTTCCCTCTTTGTATATATTGCCGCCCACAGACAATTTGACAGACACTTTCAGATAACAATCTCCAAGCTACATTTCTATTAGGCTTGGAATAGGGATTAGAGAATTAATTTAATTTTGTTATTTCAAAGATCCCTTTCTACACTAGGATTCTTGTATTCTTCTTACTAATCTTTCCATGAGTGTATATGTGGTTGAAATGAAATATGCCCACTGATTGAGAGATGAATAAACAATTGCGTATTATTAAATAGTTGATAATGAATCTCTTTCTTTTGGAAGAAATAATTACATGAATAGACTTCATCTATTTCAATCAAGCAAAAGATGCCAAGGGCTGTCAAGGTATAAAAAATGAGTACTTATAGTAACCAGGGACATGTTTGTAAATGAGAGCAAGAGGAGAGAGCAGTGGTGGAGCTAGGACTGTGAGGAACCTGGACACAACTCTAATATTAATCATAGAGATTGTTTAACAGGAAACATCATTCTGTTCATAACCAAGAAAATGCTGAAGAACACACACACACACACACACACACACACACACACACACACACAAACACACACACGACTGTATCTGGATGAAAACTGAGAATTCAAAGCCCTAAGCAATTATAAAGGGAAAAAATGCAAGCAGATTCTGGCTGTATGTGACAGAGAAAGGTCCTGAAATGAGAGACTATGATCTTTTCCAATGTGTGTATTTGAGATGAGTATATCCACCACACAGCCAAGGTTTAAGGGCGAAGAACCGGAGAGCAAAGAACTGTTGTGGTGGTCAAAAACATTCAGCAGTACTCAAGCTAGGAGAAAAATATTTCAAGCCACTTGGGACAAAACTTCTGATGTAGTAAACCATGTAATAATCCCAGTTCTCCTTGAGCCAAGCTATGTTGAAAAAAAGTAGTTCTCACTGCCTTGCCCACAAGCCAATCTGATGGAATTTTCTCAAATTAGTTTACCTCTTCTTACATGACTTTAGCATGTGTCAAGTTGAAAAAAAAAAAAAAAAGACTATCCAACACTGGGGAGGTGGGAGGGGTTTATTTGGATTACAGGCTATGTTCCATCCAGAAGGGAAATCAAACAAGGAACTGAAAGAGAGACTGTGGAAGATCTTGGTTTATGGACTGGTTCCTCCCTTGCTTTTTCAGCTGCTTTTACTACACCTCCTAGGCACATCTGTAAAGAGCTGGAAGCATCCACAGTGAACTGGTCTCTCCTACAACAATCAAGTGAGCAAGCAAGAAATTATAGCAAGAAAGAAAATGCCACCGCACCCCCAGACATGCCCACAGGCCAATTCTCTTCCCAGTCAAGTCTAAGTTTGTATCAAATTGGCAAGAAAAAAAAAATACTATCCACCCCTTGCTAATTTTGACACACAAACAGATCACTGTTAAATCGTAACTATCCCATTTTTGTTTGTGTCCCAAATGTATGTCAGTATCATAATATTAATACAGCACAACATTAAAAAAGCCCAGTCTGAAAGTTCAATGTCTCTAAAATTGCAAAGTCATTTAATTGTGGATTCGTATAAAAACCAAAACAAGTTAATTTTCTTACTCCAAAAGGGAAGAATAGATGCATAAAAACAATCATATTTAAGCAAAGCAAAATCCAACATGTAGCTCCCAATCTTGCAGCTCATTGTCTGACATCTAGGACTCATGATTTTCTGAGATCTAAAGTACCTGGGTAGCTCCAGTTCTCTAGTTTTTCCATTGTCAACATTCATACAGCTTGTCTTGTATGCTCAGGCTAACTATACTGCTGACCTCAGTCATCCCAGTCCTGGAATCTCCAATAACCTGGGGGTCTACTCTGCAGCACCTTCACCAATGGCTCTTCCTGGTCCCTTAAAGTATCAAGCCTTTTTTCTAGGTAGCCTCCATGGAGTTGTGAGTAGCAGTCTAGAAATAGAACCCTAAGAAAGACACGGGGATCACCCAATGACAGAGAAATGGATGAGATCTACATGAGCAAACTGGACGTGAGGGGGGGTAATAAAGGGCAAGGGTCAAGGGAAAGAGAGCTTAGGGGGAACGGGAGATCCCAGCCGGATCAAGAACAGAGAGGGAGAACAAGGAAAAAGAGATCATGATAAGTGAAGACACCATGGGAATAGGAAGAAGCAAAGTGCTAGAGAGGTCCCCAGAAGTCCACAAAGATACCTCCACAATAGACTACTTGCAATGGTCGAGAGAAAGCCCAAACTGACCTACTCTAGTGATAGGATGGCCAAACAACCTAACTATCGTGCTAGAAATCTCATCCAATGACCGAGGGAAGCAGATGCAGAGATCCATGACCAGGCCCCAGGTGGAGCTCCAGGAATCCAATTGGCGAGAAAGAGGAGGGTTTGTATGAGCGAGAATTGTTGTGACTAAGATTGGAAAAAGCACAGGGACAAACAGCCAAACGAATGGAAACACATGAACTATGAACCAATAGCTGAGGAGCCCCCAACTGGATCAGGCCCTCTGAATGGGTGAGACAGTTGATTGGCTTGATCTGTTTGGGAGGCATCCAGGCAGTGGGACCGGGTCCTGTCCTCAGTGCATGAGCTGGCTGTTTGGAACCTGGGGCTTATGCAGGGACACTTTGCTCCCCCTGGGAGGAGGGAACTGAACCTGCCTGGACTGAATCTACCAGGTTGAGCTGAATCCCCAGGGGAGTCCTTGCTCTGGAAGAGATGGGAATGGGTGGTGGGCTGGGGGAAGGGGGGGAGGGAGGACAGGGGAATCCGTGACTGATATGTAAAATTAAATCAAATTATAAAATTAAAAAAAGTATCAAGCCTTAACTGCTATCCAGTGACCCATTCATGACTTCAAAACTAGTACCACATAGTAGACTGTTCAACATTGACAAGTTCTACTTCCATAGATACAGCCTTGGGTCCCTCTGGACCACAGTTTCTATGTGCTAACCCAGTGGGGGAAATACTTCCCAGCGGATTTCACCTTGATGATGCTAGTCTCTTATTAATCAAAGTTGATTCTTTAACATTAGCTAACCAGCAACTATTATCACAGTGGATGACAGGTTTCATTTTCACCAATTTAATAGAAAATATCACACAAAAAGCTTCCCAAGAGTCCTTGCTTCCCTCTGAAACTTTGTCAGTCAGGTCTGTTGTCTGGACTTCTCTCAGCATGTCACCTTCCAAGCCACAACAGAAGAGCCCATTAAGCTCCAAGCGCTCAAGGACTTTCCAGTCCCAAGTTCGAAATGCTTCTACAATCCTCCCTCATATCCACCACACTAACAGCCATTATCTGGTACCAATTTCTGTCTTAGTTTGTTTTCTTTGGCTGTGATAAATTCCATGACTAAAGACGACTGGAGAGGAAAAGCATTTGGGTTACAGGTCACAGTCCATCATCAAGGAAAGCCAAAGTAGGAACCTAGAGGCAGGAACAGAAGCAGAGACCAAGAAAAGAATGCTGCTTAGTAGATTGTTCCTTCTGACTTGCTCAGATACTTTTTGTTTTTGTTTTGTTTTTGGAGACAGGGTTTCTCTGTGTAGATTTGGTGCCTGCCCTGGATCTCCCTCTGTAGACCAGGCTAGTCTGAAACTCACAGAGATCCATCTGGCTCTGCCTCCTGAGTGCTGGGATTAAAGGCGTGCGCCACTACCACCCGGATCAGATACTTTTCTTACATAGTCTGGTCTAGCCCACCCCACTCGCACCCAGATATGAAACCACCCACCATGGCTGACCCTGCTACGTTAGTTACACATAAAGGAAATGCTCCACAGACATGCCTACAGGCAAGTCTGGGACTGGTTACAAACTAAAGTCTCTTCCCAGGTATATTTAGGTTTGTGTCAAATTAAAAAATACTTACCAGCACCAAGTGTGGGGTGTATGTGTGCTGTATGACCCCCAAAGCAAGCAGAAGACAACTTTTCAGATTCTACCATGTGAGTCTTGGCGATTGAACTCAGATCATCAGGCTGAGATAAAAGCATCTTTACCCCTGAGACATCTGACCAGCCCCTCTAATTTTAAACTAATTATAAAAAGACAAGTTTTACCAAACACATGACCAGATATTTCTGCATTGGTACTATCAACAGCAAAATATATGACTCAACAGAGGACCAGGACAAAACTCTGAGTAAATTAACATTTACAGAATGTGGGTTCTCTGATGTTCAGAGAAGAGAATTCCAGGTGGCTGAGTATGTTTCTTGATCCTAGTGTGATCACCTCCACATTCATCCCCCCGCCTCCTTGTTTTAGCATCCTGGCTAAATAAGAGGTGGCTGTGTTTCCTGTCTGGGAAGAAGAGTGATCTAAATATACCTTATGGGATAAAAAAACAACTTAAAAAAAAGCCTTCAATTTTAACTGAATCATTGTATTTTCTGCTATACAATAGAAGTGAAGTAATGATAATTTTCTTTGTTGGCATTGTTTCTATTTTCAGATGTATCTTTTTTCTTCTTTCATTCTTATGTACAGATTTATGTGTTAGTAAGTAGAGAATATTTTGTAGCTTTAAACTTCATTCCATATGTTTCATAAGATGCCTTAGTTGGAAGTAATCTGAAAACTAATCCAGTATCTTTTTTTAATTTTGGAGGAAGTATCATCTAAAATCACACAACAATAATAGATATAGTTAGTTGTCACATCAAATTGCAGGCCTCTGAGTTCTTAACACGGAGATCTGCATAGTAAGCCAAGCTGGCTACTTTTCCTATCTGGGATAGCAATTAAGCTATTTTCAAAACTTTTCATTATCATTCTGATATGCAAAACTATCATAAAAAATCCTTGAATGCAATGTATCTTGCTTCCAACAAAGACAAAGAATATTGCCAGATAGAATCAGATGAAGCCATGGAAGGCACTGAGTATCCAAGGGGCAGGGCAAGAAGAACTGAAGCTGGGTGTTGGGGGTAACAGGTATTGATGGGGGAGGGGAAGAAGCAAGTATGAATAAGTCACTGTGTTGCCTTGTTTCAGAGCTTCTCAAGCATTATCGAGCCAGAGAGATAATAAAGGAACAAGGACAGAGAAAAATCAGACAGGGCAGTCTGGTAGAGTCCTGTTTCTCCTTCTTTACCCAGAGAAAATATTAGAGACTCTGTTCTCATTCTCAAGATATCAGCAATATACAATAAAATTTCTTAGCAAGTTAATGAGACATTAGATATGAACACAGTGTTGAGGGAGATCTGCAGTGCTTTGCAGTTATAAGAAAATAACTGCATGGCACTACACTGATCGCTGGATCTCTTATTTATGTTTCTGTAGCCATGGGCAATTTCAACAAACTGTGTGAGGTTTTAAGTTTGGAGACATGGACTTTTCATCAAAGTATAAATCTCCAATTTGTTCTGTTTAGGGCGGAAGGTGTGTACAAATAGACAGACAGATAGAGGACTTTGTAAACTTATGATATTTCTCATTATAAAGATGTAAGGTTCTTTCCATATAGACATGATCTTGATTTTTCAGATTTCCCTCCATATCGCTGTATTAAGTTCCAGAAACACCTGGTTTGTTCACATTATATAGCCATGAGAAACATGTATGGACAGTATTGATACTATTGTTAAGATATAATGTAAAATATGCCAGTTTAACTTGTGTTTTAAAAAAAGGCATCATGCAGAAATACTCACCCATTGAGAGATTGTTGTCTAAAACCAAAAATACCTACTGACAATTTTCAACAGTAAAATGTAATATTGTTTCTCAAGAACAAAGGAGAGGGAAAGAGAGGCAGGAAAGTGCCATAAATTCAAAGCCAGCCTAGTCTATATAGCAAGTTCCAGGACAGCAAGAGCTAACTCTGGAGATATAGTAAATTGGGGATCATAGTACCCACCTAAGACAAGAACCATGACTTTGCCAATACAATAGTAAACAGTTTTTCCAATGTGATATGACATTCAAATGTTATAGGATGAAAAATTAAGATAAAAATACATTACAATGGCATTATAACAAGTTGAGAAATGCTACAATTGGAAGTAATCTCTTGAGCCTCCTGTAAACTATTCATTATTCATTCAACTAGGGTTTATGGAATTCCTAGCCAATGCAAACCACTGTTCTAAGCACAATTAAAAAACAAATCAAAACCTGCAAGTCTGTGGAATATGCATTTTATGGGATGTCTACCATCATGAAATATAAATCACTCTAGAGCTACCTATTAGCATGAAATAATACCACAATGGATGTATACCATCACTGGATATGTACCACACTGGATAGATAACATCATGAAAACACACACACACACACACACACACACACACACACACACACACACTGGATGTATATCGACATTGAAAATACACCACACTGCAATTATATCATCATTGAATATATATCACATTAGATATATATCATCATAGAAAATACAACATGGTTGGATGCTCATCATAATCAAATATACACCACACTAGAACTATTTCAGTGTTGATTATATACCACACTGGTTGTATGTCATCATGAAAAACACAGCACACTGGATGTACACCATAATTTAATATACCTTATGCTGGAGGAACTTTTATGAATTCCAATATATTGTAGTGCTTTGGAGAAAAATAATATGCAGTAAAGATAATGGAGTACAGTTTGTAAAGATGTGTTTTTTTATGAAAACAGTGTTCTGTATTATGGATACATTGAGCAGGGAGCTGAAGTTGGCAAAGACACCCTACTGCACAGCATTCCAGATGGAGAATAGGGAGAAACATACCTAGGTAGAAAACAGCCCATTCTATTTTGAGCGACATTAAGAAGGCCGGAGTACACAGTAATAAAAAACAGCAAGACCTTATGTGAGGTCTTTTTCATTCTGAGGGGCCTAATGGGGTGTCAGAAGATGAACAGAAGAGTAACATAACAAGGCCTAATGCTAAAGGCATACTGTCCCCATAGAGAACTACGGAGTGTGTGGAGACTGAAAAAAAGAAAAAAAAAAAAAAACTCATGACTACAATATTTAATGGTGCACCTGACCAGTTCTATAGCTTCAGTTTGTATGGCTAAGACCCATTTAGCTGGCATTCAACTAAACTAAAGGCAGGCTCCAAGTGATGGAGGGAAGGAATTGAAAAGTCAACACAGGCATATAGACAGAAATGAACCAAAACTTTGCACGAAGTACCTGTGAAGAATAATTTTTAAAGAAGTTTAGGGCTCATTTTTGAAAATATGATTTTATGACAATCTACACATGGTAAGATGTTAAGGTATTTGGATAGTGTGCTGTAAGTTTCTCCTTACTATCAGGCGGGAAGAAACTTCATGCTTTCTCTGTAGTGTGCCTCGCATTGGTTTCTTTCCTTCCTCCTGAATGACACATTAAGAAGCAAGGTTACTTTTTCCTTAAGGTTTAGAAAAAGTTACAAAATGACGGCTGTCATCAGAGATAAATACTAAAATAGTACAAAGGCTTTCACAGAAAATACCATCCAGTAAACACAGAAGTTGAGATCAAAGGAAAAAAAAAAGGCATAAATGAATACCAGAAAAAAGAAACACACTTATGTTCTTTCTAGTTGGATTTTTTTTTTTTGGTTTGGAGAAAGTTCCTTAACCTGTTTTTCAAAAAAAAAAAAAAAATACAACATTACAATGATATAATCTTTTTGACATGCCAGGAAAATCTGTAAAAGCAGCTCTTAAAAACTTAAATAAATTTTAAGTCAACATTATCTTCCACAAAGTATATTTTAAGATTTCCAAGACAGAAACTGAAGGGACTTGAGGAACATTAATAAACTAAAAATGCTGAGAGCTTTAAAACCCCTTGGGAATTCATTTGCTTCACAGTGATGTGCTTTTTCAACATTAAATCTTATTCTCTCCTGCTAATGAAAATAATTTGCCAGAGCAGAAAGGGATGAAGATGTCAGTTCCAAGTGACAAAGCTATCAATATAAAGGAAAGGGATGGTGTGGATATCCTTGGTGAATCATAGGAGGAAGAGAGCAGAGCAGAACTGATTGGAAAGTTGAATTCAAGAATGTGTACTTCACAAATCATGGAAATCAAAAGGTTAACCAAGGCCAGCATAGGTGGCTTATGGGGAAAAGGCTTTTAAAATAAAATTGTAGATAGACATATATGAACTGAAATAATTTTAGAATTCTAGTTGCAGGTGGTAAGTTGGAAAAGTGAACAAATTCATGCCAAGTAAAAGCGAGCAAACAAAGTTCACAATTACACAAAGAAATTAAGGAGTAAGTCATTAGCTGTAAATCACTTGTATATAACATGGCTTCAAAAACGGAACAGGGATTATGCCGTTCTCTGTTTCAGAGAATATAGACATTGGCCTCTAGGCCAATGTCACTGTGCATGAACACAAACTCCAGATTAGTTCAACTACAAAGTAAGACATTTTACTAAAATTAATAAAGCCAATAGAGCATAATACTATGTTTGAGAAGACATTAAATTACCCAAGATATTACTTAGAAAAAATAGCTTTAACATACACAACTAAGAACTCAGATCACCAGAGGCAAGCTGTGTCTGTTTGCTTGCTTGTTTGTTTGTTTGTTTAATATTAGTGATATTACAACAACAAATCTAAGTCCTCTCTCTAACATCTCTCTTCTTACCACTGGTCCCTGAGTCATAATATTCTGCTACATTTCACTATAACTAGTTACTTTTGTATTTGTTTTGTCAGGAAAATATTGGGTAAAAGATAGATGAAGACACAGGGCACAGGAAAGAAAGAAATATATACATACATACATACATACATACATACATACATATATATACACATATATATTCAAATAAATCAGAGGTAATAAGATAAGGAAATATGCAAGTGGTAGCAACCATTTATTTTATCAAGCAACGTTAGATACAAGGGAAGAGCCCCAGACAATATGAGTATTCATAGTCATCAGTAATAATGAATTGTAATTTAACCAAAGCTAGGCTGTAAAAGGGAACTAAGCACATTTTTAGACAGCCCTCCCAGCAATGCTTAATTTAGGTGGAAGATAAAACAAACAAAAATAGTTATGGGGCCCACTTTGAAGTTCTGATAAACAAAGCAACTGAAAGTTTAGAACAAAACCATCAGAAAGCAGTAAAAGGGGACCTCATAGCCCTCATGTAGAAACCTATAGATAGTAAAGAAAAAATTCAAAAGTAAATTCTTTTCCTTGATAAAGAATATACAAGTGACATAACTCCAGTCTAAGAATATCTAAGAGATAAATAGCTGAGCCTAGAAAATGCGAAATTTCTTCAAAAGAGGAGAACTAACAACAGCGGGTAGAATCTGAATCAGCTTTAAACTGTCTGCAAACCATGGACACAAGAATATATTTCTTTAAAGTTTCAACTGTGTGAATTTTTACAGACGCCCTTAGAATACAAACAATCGTTCTGCTTTGGATTTGTTCGGGCCTTTGGAACCCTCTAAATGAGGAGCCATATAAGATTGCTTTCAAACATCTACAGCAATATTAAAATCTCATTGAGTTTCATTTGGGGGCACTACTTAGGACATTTTGGTTCCCACACAGACAAGTACAATAAATTATCACAAAGCCCATAAAATAGTTCAAGTGTGCCAAATATTAGTGATAAGTAATTGGAAAGGATTGTTGCTATATCTCAATTCAACTATGATTTTTACTTTTTATTTTTGTTTTAACTAATGAAACTGCCAGCAAAAGTTATTCATGATCCGAGTCCTAAATCACTTTTTCTTCTTTGTAGCCAAGGGCCTTCCTTTGATTTCATATAGAAAGGTAGAAATTAGATGTCTCTGTCTTTTATTCAATTTTCTGTTAAATCATATAACTAAGAACCAGTTCAACATGAGGTTATCAACATTGAAAGAGACAAAAGTGTTGACCAGAGCTAACTGTAACTCCTAAAACGTATCAAATATTATCTCTTTTATGTAATTAGGATCTGCATTGTTCCCATCTTCTCTTGCCATCAAAATATCGGGTAAATTTCTTTAGCTCTGACCATTTTATTGTTATGTTCTGTAAGAATCTGAGCCAAACCAGCTGGTTATCTTTACATATTTAAATATGCTTTCTACAAGACATAACCTGAGAGCTATGCAGAAAGAGTTGTTTTGTGTACCTGAAACTTAACAAAGAGAATCCAGCCTCTCATTATCGATTATGCGTGCACATATCAATGTTTGCCTGCTCCCTGCTCTCCTTTCCTCACATGCTAATTATGGGGAGTTCCTTCTTATTTAAAGTTCCTAGAAAATCATAAAGTTTTTTCAAAGAAAAACTACTGCACTGTCCTCAGTGTAAAGAAAGGAAATGCCAACATTGGATTCTTCAGTACATTCCTTTCAAAAATAACTTAAGGTTTCCATGCACACAAAAATTATGAATTCTGTGACAAGTATATCTGAAAACATAAAACAGTGTTGGAAGACCAATAAATTGTGTATAGCATCATGTTCACATGCAAGTTCCTTTTAATTACTTGACTTATTGTAATATATGGTAAATGGTAATGGCCACATTTTAAACATCTATGTATAAAATATATTTATTTTATTCACATTTAAGCTGAATATCAAAAATCACTCCTTAATAAATTCTACTTTTTATGCTTAAAGGTGAACTTTGAGACGGTCCTTTTAGACTGGGTGCCCTCACGCACCTACCCAGAGTGAGATATCAACAGGTTTCTCCTCTCTTTAAAATCTAGCCACTTGATTACAATAAGTTTTCTTTCACTTAATTTTTTCTAATAATTGTGCCCATGTGGCTTTCTTAAGGAGGTATTGAGCTGCACAACTATGAACACGAACCGTTAAAGTAAAAGAGAGATGGAAGGAGAGATTCAAGGAAGAAAGGAGAACTAAATGTCTAATGCAGACATAAAATATGACGGCCCTAATGATCCCAGTGCATATAACAATATGCACTCTATTAATGGAGATGCAAATAAATCAAAATTGTAAATTGTGTTTAACAGCATTAAACAAACACTACATTTAAAAATTCCAGTACACTGAGAATATCCTCAGTCATAACTCACAGTGACAGAAAAGATAAACAGGCCTCTTCACAACATAAAACATTTCCCGAGGTACGGCACACTGCAGACTTGGGGACGAAGCTCTCTGAATGCCCATCTTCACTTCAGCCTCCAGTGCAGGCCCACATTTCTATAAGCTCTTCTCTCCACTGCTGCCTAAGCAAACCACTGCGAGTTAGGAGCCCATGCAAAGATGTGCCTTCCAGGCAAACTTGTTTTCTAAAGTAAATCTCTGCAAAGACTTCCAGTTGGAAAATGTCCAGTTCTGCTACCTGACACCAGAGCATCAGTTTCTCCCTCCGGGCTTACCTGCTACTAAGTAACTCTCCTTCCAAGTTCCCGGTGGCTATGTTGGGAGATAACTATTTACGTGTTTCTGAATGTGTGACTGCAAAGATGCACACCTCACACATTCCCCTGGGTCTTTTGCATCCTTCCCCCCTCCCTCTGTCTCTTCTGAGAACTCACTCAGGCCACTTCATGCACCTCATACTGCCAATGCCTGCCCACCTGGAAGCAAGTAGCACTCTAGGAATGAGTCTCAAGATCAAGGAACTGAGTGGATTTCAACATGTGGTGAGAGGAAAGGTGGGGGAGGGGTATGAGCCTCACAGATAGCAGCTGTCCACTAAGTGGTTTAAAGCTGTTGCTTAAAGAGCTGGATAAACAAACACACAGATGGGTCCAGTTCCTCAGGGGATTCCCGATTGTTAGAAGCCTCCCAAACCCTGGCCAGTTCGGCCTCTGGACTAAACCCTTTGCAAAATGCACATTGATTTCACTTTCAAAGGACACCAACCTGAACACTTCTTCGTCTTGAGGTTTCTTCTAATAATAAAAGCATGACCCTTTTCTCTTCAGGTCCTGAGAAACTTACCTAAGAGTTCTTAGGGTCTGGGGACAAGGAGGGCAACTTTTCTTCCACGCACTAGAGGTCTGGGCCCACTTTAAGATGGGACTTAGGGCGCATCTGGCCCGGGGGAAGGGGGTAAGGGGAGGCGCATTCACTGTGCCTGCGACCACCTGGTGAGTCCGGCCAGCTCTCACAGTCGTGCGTGCGTCTCTGTAAGCATGAAGGAGTAGGGATGGCTGGAGCGGCTCTTCCCTAGCTCTGTGCTGGTCCCAGCCACCCAAAGTAGGATACAGGGTTTTTTTTTTTTTAAAAAAAAAAAAAAAAAAAAAAAAAGCTGGGGAGAAGCCTTTCCTTTTCTCACAAAGGTGTCTGCGCCCCTCCCACGAGCCTTCCCCCAGGAGGAGCAAGACGCGAGGACACCCACACACGGAGCAAGGAGCACTTTCCAAAGTGGAATAAAAGTAAAATCGGGACAGATCCCGAGGGAAGCCGGCCGTGCTGGCTCATGGACAAGTGGAAGAGCGCGATCAGGAGTAGCTCGAAAAATGCATGGTTATCTCAGGCATCACTAGGGGCCAGGAGTTTCTTAACTAGAGAGAAAAGGAGTGTCCCCCAGACGCCTTCAGGTTCCTTGGATAAGTACTTCTGAGATGAACGCAGAAGTGCCTAAGACCCAAGAAGCATGCACTTGCTCGCTAGAGTAAATAAAGGTCAGCAGTCTGATCAATAAAGTGTGCGCTTCTAACCACCACATGTTTTTACTGCTGTTTCTCCTCCCTAGGGAGAGTGGGAAGGAAGAGAGAAAGACAACAAACATTTTTTTTAAAGAGTAAACAAACACATCTGGTGTTTCGACACATCTTTTCCTCCAGACTTAGTCTCTCTGGACGAGACAACATTCTGCATATTCAAAACTAACCAACTAAATAAATAAATCACCCGGGAGCCCACAGAGAAATCTCGTTTCTCTGCACACTCCTTTCCACCATCACAAAGCAAAACGCAAAGAACCAACAAGTGGCTACGCTGGGTTCACAACGACCCCGACCCCACGTCGAAACCTGACACATGTCACCGTGGCCCCACCGCGCAGGACGGCGGGCGCTGGGGCGAAACTTTGCTGCCGCGACCGGAGCAGCGTGGAGGAAAGTCGCAGTCCGCTCGCGCGTGGTTGTGATCGGGACAGGGTGGAGTGCTGAGTGCAGAGCGTCAGAGTGAGGGCGAAGAAACTTACCGCGACCAGGGACCCCGTGGGCAGCGTCCCGGGAGGTGGCACCCGCAGCGCGCCCAGGCAGAAGCCCCCGAACAGCACACCCACGCTCGAGTCCCGGCAGCCGCGGCTGCGAGTTGGGGGGACGCCAGGGGTGGGGGGACTCGAGGAAGCTGCGGCGGGAGGACGCGGCCGCAGCATAAATGCCCTGGTCGGGCGCTAGCGGGCCAACTGCGGGTGGCGCCGGGCTCCGGCCGGGACGAAGCTGCGTCCGGGGAGCTGCACGCGCCGGCGTGTCTCGCGCTTTCTCGGAGGCTCGCGCTGTCTCGCGCTGCAGCTCCCCCCAACCCGGATCTCTGTATGTGTATGTGTGTGTGTGAGTGTGTGTGTGTGTGTGCGCGCGTGTATGTGTGTGTGTGTGCGTGTGTGTGTGTGTGCGTGCACCGGCGGGCGCGCGCACCCGGTTGCGCGCGCGTGTTGTTGGCAATGCAAACTGTACACACACTGCGCGCGGAGCCGCCTCTCCTCCGAGGGGCGGGCTGGGGGAAGGGACATTTTGGAAGACGCTCAAGTACTGTCGGGCCACTTGTTTTGTCTTACTTTGCGTAGTTGGGATTGTTGTTTTTTGTTGTTGTTGATATTTTTTTTAAAGTGGTTTGAACTTCTCCACCAATCTCTTCCTGCCCCTCCCCACCAACCTCTTCCAGGGTTGGGGGAAATCTCGGGCCAGCATACTGCTGGGCTGTGCGGTGGAGCCTCCTGGATGACGTCAGGTCCACCTGCTATGTAAACAACTCGCTGGAGAACTTGTTTGTTCTGCGCCGATACCCCCACCCCCACCCTTCTCCCCACCTCCTGCTCCGCCTCCTCCCGCCGCCCCAGACGGCGAGTCGGGGATGGGGGTGGGGAGAGAGGCGAGAACAAAACCGTATGCTGTATTGGCACAGCCGAGTTGTGTCTGCTGCTTCTTGGCAGTCCCTAAAGTACGTCCTCTCAGCAGACGGAGCTGCTGGCAAATGAAACAGGGGATTCCACGTGAAGTGCAGAAAGCCTCGAAGGGATCCGAAGCCCTTGGTGGCAGGTAGTTAAAGCACAGAGTATCACTGAGGGAGCCCGCGCGAGCACAGCAACGCTGATTGGCCTTTCTCTCCTAGGCGTGCGCCTCTGCGGCCTGGATGGAGAGGCCGAACCTTTCTCACTCTTCATTGTCGTGGCTCCTGTCTCACTTGGGGCCAGGACTGCTAGGGCTTCCTCACCGGGGCGCAGCCCAGGTCACCGGGGCGGGGCTAGGAAAAATGGCACCACCAAGTGTGATTTTTTTTTTTTTTTTTAAAGTCTGAGGCTTTGGGGACTGACTCGATCAATGACTAGGGAAAACAAAATAACAAGAATGAAAGGAAAGAAGAAATTGCCAGAGTCCGCTCGCAGCGCACTTCAAAGCAGTGGCCCGGGTGTGGGGGCGCTCAGGAGTGTCTCTGTCACCAGGACCCTCCTCCTATGCCCGTGCTGCGACCTAGCTGGCTGGCCTGAGCAGGACCGATGGGGAGATGACAGAGAAAAGGCCGAAGGAGATCAAGGCGGGCCCTGATGGGGCGCGTGACTTGAATCTGGGTGGGTGTTCCTACGAAGCCCCTCTCCACCTTAGCTCTGGGAGGGCAGTGCCTTCCCCAGGTCTCTCGCCAGCCCCTCCCAGGCCGCTGGCCCCTGCAACCCTTCACTGCCTGCCTTCAATGCGCGCCACCACGGGAGCTTGCAGCTCAGCAGCGGAATCAGTCTCGTAGCTTTCCGAGAGGCACAGAAACTTTCCATGGAATAGCTACAGCCAAGAAGCCCGGGCGGGGGCGGGGTGAGAGCGACACGGGACGACAAGGATTGGGGTGGGGGGCTTGGCTCCCTCCTAGCAATTCTCGGGAGAGAAAGAGCTGCTAACACACAGCTCCTGTTTGAGAGGGGATGGAGAAATGGGGTGGCAGACGATCAGCACCAACTTGTGCCTTCGAGTCTCCCCTTTCCTCAAAGACCAACACACCCTTTATTTAAAGGGCAGAGCAAAGGAGCGCTCACACACACACACACACACACACACACACACACAATTCTTCTCTTCTGAACCTGCAGCTCTCCGGGGGAGGAAGCCGCGGCCCTGGCACCCACATCTGTAAACACACCGCCACGTTTGCTAGTGAAACCAACTTTTGTCAATAAGCCACAGGGCTGGTCCTGGCAAGCCGGCCTGAGTCGGGAGCAGAAGGAACGCGGGTGAGCTTCGGCTTTGGATTACTGAGCTTTCTGGGAGCCTTTTAAAGCCAGGCTGTCCTGAGGCCTCTGCTGGGGGGGATAGCATTTTCGCTCGTTCTCAAATGGTCTTTTGAGAAATGCATACTCGGGAGTCCACAGAGTCCGAATCTTGACGATGGATGTGAACAGGGAAAACAGCCCTCACTACCATTAGGAAAGGACCCGAAAGACCCTACCCCGCCTGTCTGAAAGGTAGGGGTTAGTCATCTGTGTGCTTCATCAGCAAACCTAAATAAAATGGACTCTGAATTAATTTGAAATTATTTAGAAAGAGAGACGAGTAGATAACCAACACGGAATCCCTTGAAAACTGGAGGCCGAACCTTTCCCTGGGCCTGGTGACTAAAAGTAACTGAACCGTCAAAAGGTCTACAGAGTCCCACTCCGGTCCCTTTCTCCCTGCACACACCCGCCCCAGTCACTTCCCAATCTCGCCAGGTGTCCCGAGAAAGTGCTGGAGAAAGGTGCACTGCCAAGGAGCCTGGGCCCTCACAAGTCACGTTCAAATTCCTGAAGAGAAGGAAAATGTGGTTACTTTCTCAGGGACAGGAGTGGGATAGGGGAGTTAGTCGTTCACTCTTTCCTACACTAAGACGCCGCGTTTGGGCGAAATTTGCAAGCCTCTGGGGTTGCTTTCCTAGGAGTCCCAATAGCAAGCGGATGGAGCTGCCAAAGGGTGTCAAAGTCTGTGCAGCCCAGCGTGAACTCGCTGCTCACTCCTCCCGGGCATCTCTAAGCAGTCTTGGAGACCTTAGGACCACAGCCCCCACGGGCCCCGCTTTTCTTCTCCACAGGATATTTAGTTTGCCTGCCGCAGTACCCTCTGCTACCAGCCATTCCGGATGGAAGGACACCCAAGGAGAGGAGAAAGCAGGTCTTGCTTGGAATTGCTGATCCCCTGGGACCCTCGCCCACAGCCAATGGGCTGGGCCCGGGTTCGAGAGGTGAAAGTTCAGCCCCCGGACTCGCCCCTAGCTTCTCTTCTCCAGTCATCTCTCTTGCAGCTCCCCCGCCCCGCGGCCCCTCTGCAGTCCCAGCCTGGCTACCAGGGGCTGCCACGGTGGCTCGTAGTTTGTTGATGGGTGGTCATAAAATATATTTATTTGCAATTCCTTTAACTCACCCACCACCCCCGCCCCCGACATGGCCCTGAACACTGCGGGCTTTGTTCGCCTCGGCTGGCTGCTGGAGCCGGCCGGGGTTTAGCTCGCAGTGCGAGCAGACTCCAAAAAAAGTTGCAGTATCATAATAGGAAAACCGGGTTTCCGCAGCCCAGGGAAATGCCAAAAGGGCAAACAGCGAACGAATAGTTCTCTTTTGCACCAGTCACCCGTCCGCTTGCTGGATCACCGCAGTCTTTCAACCAAACACTGAGTGCCTGGGAGAGAGGGTAAGTCAAATTATGACCCCAAGTAGCCAACCAGCTTCTAGCCACACGTGGGTCTGCGAAAGTCATTCAGCTTGCCTCCAAGGAAAAGTTGATCAGGGTTACTAGGTGAATAAGCGATTTCACCACGTGGACCTCGAACCTCTCTCGCGAAAATTTATTTGATTTGAAGTTTATTTTACGACGTAACCGCAAATCAACAAAATCTGAAAGACTGCTCTATTAGGGTGCTAGAGAAAGATAAATTCGTTTGAAGTGGTGTCTGTCAGAGTATCTTGCACAAAATAAACCATTCCAAATGTGACTAACTGAAGCCAACGTGAAGAAAACAGCGTATGCGGATAACGCTTTAGAAGTGGTGGTTTAACGCTGATCTTTTATTTGAGTGAGTCGCTTGATCTTGAGTTACTTGATATAAAAATATAGTGATTCACATACTTAGGCTTTTTTTTTTCCTCCCCAAACTTTGAGTTAAACATGAGCTACTTTTTTTTTTTCTTCTACTTCTGCTTCCCGGGCGTTTTATCGGTGTAACTGTGACAACATAAATTTTAAATGATTTCTTAGCTGGAAAATAGAGAAGTGAACAATTAAAAGTCATGTTTTTCTCTTTAGAGGTGCCATCTTCAAAGTTGTGTTACTCATCCAAACGGCTCTAATAGCAATCTTTAATACCGGGGATTTTTTTTTTTTTTCTTTCACACAGACAAAAAGGCAAGTGTCAAAAGGCCCGCTTTTAACATGGTACAGTTGTGTGAACTTGAGCCAATAGAGACGTTCTTTCTAAATGGTTTGTGTTTCCACTCTCCTCATAGGCACAGAGAGGGCAAGGAGAAAATTCTTGCTCCTCAGAAGTCTGACCATGGATAATCTGATACAATGTCAAAATGCGGAGAGTTGTGCAATCGGTGGAGTTACACCACCATCTGTCGTTAAGCTCCGGGACTACAAAATTCGGGACCTAATAAAAATCTTAATGAGCTTTCCTAACTTAAATAATAATAGCAACAACAACCTAAACTTTCCACCTTTTTAAAAATATATAACTTACACGCTGAAGTTACCTAGCACATGTTTCTTCATAGCTCCATACTTTTGCCCAGGTTCTCTTTCTACAAAGCAAATAGTCCAAATCTTCTAGACTCCAGAGAAAGCATTTTAAAAATACCTGTGGGTCTGCAAGGTTCTCCCCCACACATACACCCCGCAGTAACCCTTTGTTTCCAGCAGGCAGCTGAGAAGAACTTAGGAGACTCCGGGAACTAGGAATGTCTTCAATGAACCAAATGACATATTTTCTCATGAGAATCAAGACTGCATCCTTTGTTAGTATATTCTCTGTAGTGGATAAAACACAGCTTATCTTTGTGATAAGGTTGGCTGTGTCAAAAAGAAAATGATTAAAAAGCAGTCAGTACCAACTTATGGTTCTAGTTGTGCTTTCCAGAAGGACAAATATCAGTTTCTCTGGGATAGACTTTATAGGCTAAGGACATTCTGCACCAAGACAGATTTCAGCCAAGATGATGTTTAAAGAAACACAACAACTATCTGCATTTCACTCAAAAACCTCTATAAAGCATTGGCAATATTTCTCACACAACAATCAAATGGCTCAGTATTTGTACTGTGTGGCATTTCTGAAGAACTAAAAATCTGTCAGTCAGGACACTGTTGCACCCTTTCCTTGTTAAGAAATCACTAAATTTCTATCTGCCTGAAAATAAAAATAAATTTAAAGAAAACAAAATTGCTTATTTATATTGAAAAGACATTGACCAGAATTATATCACCTTGAATCATACAAATTCCCCAGCTGACCACCTTAGACCCAAAGAGATGACAATTTAATAAGATTTAAGTTAATGGAACCCATATTTTTCTTAGATAGCCTGTCTCTGAAAGAGTGAGTTAAACACCCAGCCCCCGAAAGTTACTTCTTGCTACATTGATTCAAATATGTAGAACTGCCTTTGCTTGTTGATACCTTTAACATTAAATTAGCCTCAGAATTACTATGAAATTTTGGAGCCCAAACAAACTGCAGGATATTCTAATCAGGTCTTCTAAATTCAAAAATCATAAAGGAAAAGCCTTGGCTAAGTCTCACAGTTAGTTACCAAAATGGTGATAGAATTATTTCGTATTTTTAAACACCATTCTCTTTCTTCTTATCCCAGAGAAAGCATTTAGACACATACCCCGTATCTTTACATTTTTCTTAATATCCGTCAAAACTGATATAGCTCAATAGTGGCAATACCTTTGGATTTCATTGCAATACTGAAGATAGATAATTGTCATGTCATACCCACTGTAAGGTATGAGACAAAAAGCCTGGTGACTCGCTGCTTTAAAAACCAATTAGTCGTAAGACTGTATCAGTAGTGAAAGAAAGTGCATGACTATTCACCATGTTTCTGATAGAAAACTGGTGGTGAGAGATGCTAAAATAAAACCTCAGTTCTTGATGTTTTTAGGGTTATTTAAGAGAATCCCTATCGGCTTCCCCTCACTGCCATTTAGGGAATAAAATCTAACAGGACGCAGGACAAAACCTGACATTGGCCTTGCAAAGCTATGAGTAAATAAAGAACACTCTTGAGTCCCATAACAACTCAGGTTTGTATTTGGTTGGATAACCAGATGGCTCTAATAGCTGTGAAAGTTTGCCCAAATAATACACTGAAATTTTTAATAGTAAAAATGTTATGTAAAGGTACAGTCCTCTTCCCCATTCTGCTCCTTCCTTTTGACTCTGTTTTTCTCTCTTCTTCCCCTTTCATTATCCATCCGTTTCTACTGTCTGCATGGTCTTCATCACGGCCTTTTCAATGACCATGTCAAAAACATCCACACAGATACTTTCCACCTAACCTGCACTTCTGTGTATTCAACAGGTCTTTGAAACAGCATGAGAACTGGTGGAAAGATATCAATTTGCTCTCTTTTCTCCTTGTCCATCTACTTCTAACATCACCCAATTAACCGTTAATGGTGCCATAATCCACTACTGGAGGCATAAAGCCAAAAGGAACCTGAACACGGATGCTATCTTCCCTGCCTTTTAATGCACAAGCAGCATTTATCTTCCATAATCCTCTCTCATCTATCCCACAGTTATTGCTCTACCATATAATCTCATAAATTCTTAATGGACAATACTTGACAATTTTCTAACCATCTTCCATATGTTCAGTATTTTTTTCCAGTCCATCCTCATTGTTTTCCATAACACTGCTTATTTAAAATCAAGCAATTTTCACAACAGTCAATAATGTCAAAATTTAAGATGTTAGCTCAGTGCACTTAATTCATATAGTGAGCATATGTTTAATTTATTTGAATTAATAAAAACAACTTTTCTCAAATGTATTCTAGATGTTAAATGTAATCTAATAGAATAGTGTCAGATTTCTAGCTATGTATCATTTTCAGCAAATCTGTCCTTTTTGCTATCCAAATATCTGGCTAAAATAGTTACAATTGAAGATTTTCATTATTTTCCATATTAAAGAACTTAGCAGATAGATACAAAGTATGTTAAATCTGTATTCAAATTCCCAACTGCATCATTTAATGGCTTGACAAATATTTATATGCCACCCATTGTGGTAGTCATTCTGAGAATTTAGTCATTCTAAAAATTAAAGATGTATAAGATTAGGTCCCTGCACAGAACTTACATTCTAGTGAGAGAAATAAAGTACATAAGTGGATTATTTCAATAAAACATGAACTTCAATAAACCATCAGATAGAGGTAGCCCCAGTACACCATAAAACAAAAGATAATATTTCTTAAATCTACAGTAGGAGAACAACACAGCCAGTTGTTC
>CABHPQ010132076.1:0-47530 GCA_902168405.1 Peromyscus aztecus | reverse complement strand
TTCTGTCTGAATTTGAATTTCTCTGTAATTCATTTTTACAGGTTTAACAGGTTTTTCTGAGACTGTTATCCTGGCACTTAAATTGACTATCTTTTTAAATAGTACAATGAGGATAAGAAAAGTAATAAGCTGAATAATTCGATCAATATTAATATTCTCATATAGTTGTTCCATTGTCAGAGTGCCTAAAATTTCAAACAAAGCCCAATTTTCTTCCAATGTACACATAAAGCCCATTTTTTTAATGTAGAAAAAAATTCTCTTTTAAATAGATATGTTAACTGACTTACCAAGTCTGCGTAGAACAGTAGAAATCCGAGGGAATTTCAAAACAGTCACGTGGTGTTTGAGGTGTGAATCCAGAGAGAGAGAGAGAGAGAGAGAGAGAGAGAGAGAGAGAGAGAGCACAAAAAAGCGTAGCTACTTGAGCCAAGTCAAGCCTTAGCTTTACAGGCAGGGGTCCTGTTCAGCAGGACAGGCCTGAGTTGTTTGTAGCACTAGCTTTAAGCAAGTAGCAACAGCTGCGGGTCAGTCAGACCTAGGCCCGAGCTAGGGAGCCGGGCCACTCAGGCTGGAAACCGGACCTGCGGCCAAGCCACGCCAAGCGGTTTTTAATGGATTCTTGTCACGTTGGGTGCCAAATGTAGCTGTAACCAACTGTCTTATAAATAGGAAACACAGAACCAATGCAAGGAAGAAAGCCAAGAGGTCAGAGCTAAGAATCTAAAACCTTACCCTTCCTCCTGCAGTGGTCCTACCTCTCCAAAGGAGGAGCTACTTCCTGTGTTAAAGACTTTATATAGAGTTTCTGTTCTGCCTTCTCAATGGTTGTAAACCCAACCACAGGACTGCCTCATCACGGCCTGTCTGTATAGACCTCCAGGTGTTCTATGGTTGGTATTGAGATTAAAGGCATGTGTATCCAATGCTGGCTGTATCCCTGAACACACAGAGACTTACCTAGCTCTGTCTACCAAGTGCTGTGATCACAAGCGTACACCACTACTGCCCTGCTTTCCTATGGCTTGCTAATAGCTCTGACCCCCAGGCAACTTTATTTATTATACAAATAACATTTTGGTACAATAGAACAATCACCATACTAGTTTATGATTTGTTTCTGAGATTGGAGGGATGTTAGTCTGAGTATTCCATTGTTGCAACAAGTCTCGACCCCACAGGTTCATAGCTATGTTAGCCACATATGGTTTTAATTTTCCTTTTTGTCCTTCTGGACCTATACATTCAAGCCATCTTGCACTCTGTTTCACTGGAGATAATGTCCAAAATTCCTAACAGTTGAATGTTTACCTCTTAAAGAGGCCAAGTTGGATACCAAAATTCTGGTGCAATTATGGTAATGTCCACACCTGTGTCTACCAGACCAGACAACAAAACACCATTTATTTTTATTGTCAGTTTTGGTCTTTGTTCATTAATAGAAGTTTGCCAAAAATTTTTCTTTATGTTTTTTCCTGAATTTCCTATTCTATCTGTTTCATCATCCCGACCAACATGATTTATTCCAATAGGCATTTGGTTATTTAGTTGCTTTGAGTAGGGGTTTCCTCTACAATTGCAGGAAAGGTTTGAACTGGATTTTCTTTGGGGGCCTGCCTGAGGCCCCTCTGGGAGTTTCCCGAAGCCCGAGGCAAAGGATTACCCTGTCTGTCCCTTGTTGATCTACATTCGTTTGTCCAGTGTTTTCCCTTACCACACCTTCTGCATACCCCAGAAGGAAGGGGCATTCTGTTGCCAGTGTTCTTTGAAGAAACATTATTTCTAGAAATGACCTGTTTACAGTCCCTTTTCATATGTCCTTGCTTTCCACATCCAAAACATCTAACATTTGTCAAACATTTTGAAATTGCTTCTCCTACCCACATATCATCCTGGTCATGAGCCTCAACATTAACCGTCTCTCTAATCCAATCTTCCAAAGGTGCAGATCTTGCCTTTAATGACCTGATTATTCTTTTTCATGCTGCATTTGCGTTCTCAAAGGCCAAAGATTCAGTTATTATCTGACTAGCCTCTGAATTCGGGACCATTCTCTGTACTGCTGAAGTCAATCTTTGCAAAAAATCTGTGAAAGATTCTTTTGGGCCCTGTATAACCTTTGTAAATGACTCAGTTTTTTTCCTGGTTCCTCAACTCTGTCCCATGCATTCAAGGCTGCCATTCGTCATAGAATTAGGGTTTGGATATCATATAAACATTGTGCTTGTACTGAAGCATATTGGCCTTCTCCAAAAAGCTGATCCTGGCAGACTTGCATTCCTTTATCCCTCCATTTTTTTTCTATATTTTTAGCCTCGTTGCTGAACCACATTTTCCACTGGAGATTTTGTCTGGGTTCAAGAACAGCCTGTGCCAGATCCTGCCAGTCCTTTGGTAGAATCCTATTACAAGTTGACCAGGTGTTTAACATTTGCTTTACATATGGGGAATGCATGCCATAAGATGCTATTGCTTCCTTAACTCTTCATAAGTCTAACATTTCAATTGGAATCCAAGTATTTTGTTCATTCTCTTCACCAGGTAGCTGCTGTATGGCTACCAGATAAATTAAGGGTGATTGTGTGAAAACAGATTTTCTTTCTGTAACCCTATGATCCAAATTTGAACCAACTCCACTGTTAATTTCTTCTGTCTGAATTTGAATTTCTCTGTAATTCATTTTTACAGGTTTAATAGGTTTTTCTGAGACTGTTATCCTGGCACTTAAATTGACTGTCTTTTTAAATAGTACAATGAGGATAAGAAAAGTAATAAGCTGAATAATTCGATCAATATTAATATTCTCATATAGTTGTTCCATTGTCAGAGTGCCTAAAATTTCAAACAAAGCCCAATTTTCTTCCAATGTACACATAAAGCCCATTTTTTTAATGTAGAAAAAAATTCTCTTTTAAATAGATATGTTAATTGACTTACCAAGTCTGCATAGAACAGTAGAAATCTGAGAGAATTTCAAACAGCCACGTGGTGTTTGAGGTGTGAATCCAGAGAGAGAGAGAGAGGGAGAGAGAGAGAGAGAGAGAGCACAAAAAAGCGTAGCTACTTGAGCCAAGTCAAGCCTTAGCTTTACAGGCAGGGGCCCTGTTTGGCAGGGCAGGACTGAGTTGTTTGTAGCACTAGCTTTAAGCAAGTAGCAACAGCTGCGGGTCAGTCAGACCTGAGCCGAGCTAGGGAGCCGAGCCACTCAGGCCGGAAACCGGTCATGCCGCCAAGCCAAGCCAAGCGGTTTTTAATGGATTGTCACGTTGGGCACCAAATGTAGATGTAACCAACCATTTTATTAAATAAGAAACACAGTCCAATGCAAGGAAGAAAGCCAAGAGGTCAGAGCTAAGAATTAAAATCTTACCCTTCCACCTGCGGTTGTCCTACCTCTCCGAACCAGAGCTATTTCCTCTGTTAAAGACTTTATATAGAGTTTCTGTTCTGCCTTCTCAATGGTTGTAAACCCAACCACATGACTGCCTCATTACAGCCTGTCTGTATAGACCTCCAGGTGTTCTATGATTGGTATTGAGATTAAAGGCATGTGTATCCAATACTGACTGTATCCCTGAACACACAGAGACTTACCTAGCTCTGCCTTCCAAGTGCTGGGATTACAAGCATACACCACCACTGCCCTGCTTTCCTATGACTTGCTAATAGCTTTGACCCCCAGGCAACTTCATTTATTAACATACAAGTAACATTTTAGTACAAAAGAAAATATCACCATAGAGAACTAACCTAGAAACACAGCGAGGTGAAAAGGACACTTGCTAAGAACCTCATCTTCTACTCTCCCAATCAGTCTTCCTCCAGCAAAGTGTGAAGGTGTTTATCAGCTGTAGGAGTTTCCTGGTAGAAATTTCCTGGTCACTTATGCATACTATCGTATCTTCTGCAAATAGGGAAAGTTTGACTTCTACCTTTCCAATTTGTATCCCCCAATTTTATTTTGTTGCCTTATTGCATACTTAGAACTTTGACTACTATATTGAATAAATATGATGAGAGGGGTAGCCTTGTCTTCTTCCTGATTTTAGTGGAATCGCTTTGAGTTTCTCTCCATTTAATTTGATGTTGGCTGTCATATTGCTGTAAGTTGCCTATATTACATTTAGGAATTTTCCATGTATTCCTAATCACCCCAAGACCTTTGTCATGAAGGGGTATTGGATTTTGTCAAAGGCTTTTTCAGCATCTAGCGAGATGATCATGTGGATTTTCTCTTTCAGTTTGATATATGGTGGATTACATTGACAGATTTTTGTATTTTGAAGCATCCTTGCATCTCTGTATGAAGCCTACTTGATCATGGTGGATATATATATTTTTTACTGTGTTCTTGAATTCAGTTTGCCAGTTTTTTATTGAGTATTTCTGCATCAATGTTCATTAGGGAGATTGGTCTGCAATTCTCTTTCTTTGTTGCATCTTTGTGTGGTTTGGGTATCAGGGTGACTGTAGCCTCATAAAAAGTTTGGCAATGTTCCTTCTGTTTCTATTGTGCGGAACAATTTGAACAATATTGGTATTATCTCTGCTTTGAAATTCTGGTAGAATTCTGTGATGAAACCATCTGGTCCTGTGCTATTTCTGGTTGGGAGATTTAATTACTGTTACTACTTCCTTAAGTATTATAGGTCTATTTAAATTGTTTATCTGGTCTTGATTTAATTTTGGTATATGGTACCTATCCAGAAAACTCTCCATTTCTTTTAGATATTCCAATTTTGTGGAGTAGGGTTTTTGAGAATAACCTAATGATTCTCTAGATTATCTTTTGGTTTGTTGTCATGTATCCCTTTTCATTTCTGATTTTGTTTATTTGGATGCTCTCATTGTGTCCCTTCATTCTACGGGCCCTGTGAACTGGATGAGATTTCTGAGGGTGAAGGCTCTCAGCTGGTTTTCTCCACTATTTTTCCACAGAGCCAGTGACTCCCCGCTTCATCCAAGTCACCAACTCCACATTCAAAGATATGATCTCTGTGTTCCTGACCTGCTTGTCAAACGACACTGGGATCTCCATCCATTGGCTCTTCAAAAATCAGAGTGTGGAGCTCACAGAGAGGATGGAGCTGTCACAGAACAACCGCACCCTACTAATATACTCTGTGAGGAGTTCGCATTCCGGGGAGTATCAGTGTGAAGTATCCAATCAAGTCAGTTCCAAGAGGAGTGACCCCATCCAGCTGGACATAATAGGTGAGTGAACTCACCTCCCTTGTTTCTCCATAGTGTTGGGGTGGGGGCAGTTTCTTCATCAAAAGAGTGCAGAATGGGTCAAAGTCACAAAGGGAAAATCAAGGCTCAAGATACAAATACAGCCAGCTTGGTGATAGATGCATGTTAATCTCATGATACAACACCAAGCAAGGTGAGCACAGTGCTGCATGCCTTTAACCCCAGCACACCAGAGGCAGAGACAGTTGGATCTCTGTGATTCCCAACCACTGTGGTTTTGTAGCCAGTTTGAGGTTAGCCAGAGCTATATATGAGACCCTGTCTCAAAAGAGAGATCACAAAGCAGGAAACATAGAAGTACAAGGCCAGCTCAGATTACATTGTGAGATCCGGTCAATAATAACAACAATAGATGTCAATATAGAAAATAGAAATGCAAAGTGATTAAGAGTTTAGGGTCTGAGTCAGTCACATAGTCAACCCTTAGAAACTAGTAAAATATTCATGTTACTCTACACTTCTTTCAACACATTCAGATCCTCTTTAGATTATTTCCAATGCCTAATATGAATACTGCATAGATGCTAGTCTTACTGTATTGAGTACAGGAAAAAGATAGGAGGAAACAATACATTTTCACTGTTAAGATACTTTTTCAAGTAGTTTGTTTCCAAGGTTTCAATCCATAAATATAAAATAGATAAAAAGGTCCTGCAATGAGTTCCCTACTACATTTTCATATCTATTCATTTTGTGTGCATGTCCCATACCCATAAGTGGAGTTCAGGGGAAAATTTGTGGGAGCCAGTTCTCCAGGGACAGGGGATTGAACTCAGGTGAGTGAACCAGCCCTTTATCTGCTAAGCCATTTCACTGGCCCACATTTGTTTGTGCATTTATTTCTGTGTGGCAATTAGGGGTAGGTACTGAGAGAGAGTTTGGCAGGCCCTCTTCCCATATGAGCCATCTTGGTGGCCTATATACTGAGTTTCTTATCCTCATGCTGACATTTGAAGCATGACATCCTTGCACAAGACTCTTTTTTCTAATAACTGTTTTTTTTTGATGTGTAGTATATATATATATATATATATATATATATATATATATATATATATATATATTTATATAGTTTATGGGACTGGAGAGATAGCTCAATGGTTTAGAGCCCTAGCAACACTTTCAATGGACAGGGGTTCAATTCCCAGCATCTACAGGGCAGTTTATTACTGTCTGTAACTGAAGTTCCAAGGAATTCAATACCCTCTTTTCTTCTCCTCATATACCAAACATACATGTGGTGCAGAGACATATAAGCAGCCAAAAGGCCCACATAGTGCATCTGGCATCATTACAAAGAGACCATTAGAAATCCAATTTCAAGATGCTTTCATCCTGTCTCCTAAAAGTCTGATGACTTTCGGCTCTGATCTTTGATCCATATAGAGCTGATTTGTATATGTTGTTAGGTGAAGGCTTAAATTCATTCTTTTACCTGGATATCTCAATTTCCCAATATCCCTTGTATAACTGATTATTTGTTCATCATCGAAGAATCTTAGCAGCCTGATTAATACACATCTTGTCACAAAGGGTCAGCTGGACAGCAAGAATGCCTTCCAATTTCTGTAATTCAATAGGACAACTCTGTTTCACACCAATTAATTCAAAAGAGCCAGCACAAATGAAATATATATATATATATATGTATATATATATATATATATATTTCTTTTTTATTAAGGGATGTTCTATTCATTTTACATTTCAACCACGGATTCCCCTGTCCTCCCTGCTCCTACTTCCCAGCCTTCCTTCCCAACCCACCCCTCATTCCCACCTTCTCCAAGGCAAGGTCTTCCCTGGGGAGTCAGCATAGCTTGGTATCTGGAGATGGGGAAAGTCCAATCCCCTCTCCCTGTACCTAGGTTGAGCTAAGTGTCTCAGCATAGGCACTAAGTTCCAAAAAGCCAGCTCATGTAGTAAGGACAGGTATGGGTCCCACTGCCTGGGGTCCTCCTGAAGAGTTCAAGCTACACAACTGTCTCACTTATCTACAGGGCCTAATCCTGTTCCATGGGGATTCCTCAGCTATTGGACACAGTTCATGTGTTTCCAATAGTTTGGCTAGTTGTCTCTGTCCTTTTTCCAATCATGGTCTTGATATCTCTTGCTGACATGATCCCTCCTCCCTCTTCTGGATTTAACTCCTGGGACTCCACCTGGGGAGTAACTGAGGAAATCTGAATCTGCTTCCATTGTCCCTGGATGAGGGTTCTATCATGATAGTTAGGGTGTTCAGCCATCAGATCACCAGTGTAGGTCACCTCAGGCACCACCTCGACCATTGCCAGGAGTCTAGAGTGGAGTCATCTATGTGGGTTTCTGGGGACCTCTCTAGCACTCTGCATCTTCCTATTCAGATAGGGTCTTCATTTATCATGGTATCTCTTTCCTTGTTCTCTCACACTGTTCCTGATCCAGCTAGGACCTTCTGCTCCCCTAAACTCTCTTTCTCTTGACCCTTGCCCTCCATTACCCCCTCTCAACCCCAGGTTGCTCATGTAATCTCATGCATTTCTCCATTGCTGGGCAATCCCGTGACTTTCATAGGGTCCTCTTTACTAGGTAGCCTCCCTGGAGCTGTGAGTTGCAGTCTGGTTATCCTTTGCTTTTCATCTAGTATCCACTTATGAGTGAGTAGCTACCATGTGTGTCTTTCTGAGTCTGGGTTACCTCACTCAGGATGATTTTTTCTAGATCCATCCATTTGCCTCCAAATTTCATGCTGTCATTGTTTTTCTCTGCTGAGTAGTACTCCATTGTGTATATGTACCACATTTTCTTTATCAATTCTTGAGTTGAAGGGCATCTAGGTTGTTTCCACGTTCTAGCTATTACAAATAAGGCTACTATGAACATAGCTGAGCATGTGTCCTTGTGGTATGATTGAGCATTTCTTGGGTATATGCTCAAGAGTGATATCGCTGGGTGTTAAGGGAGATCAATTCCCAATTTTCTGAGAAAGTACCATACTGATTTCCAAAGTGGCTGTACAAGCTTGCATTCCCACCAACAGTGGAGGAGTGTTCCCCTTGCTCCACATCCTCCCCAGCATAAGCTGTCTTCAGTGTTGTTGATCTTAGCCCTTCTGACAGGTGTACAGTGGTATCTCAGAGTTGTTTTGATTTGCATTTCCCTGGTGACTAAGGATGTTGAGCAATTCTTTAAATGTCTTTCAGCCATTTGAGCTTCTTCTGGTGAGAATTCTCTGTTTAGCTCTATAGCCCATTTTTAATTGGACTGTTGGGTATTTTGATGTCTATTTTCCTGAATTCTTTATATATTCTGGATATTAGCCCTCTGTCAGATATGGGATTGGTGAAGATCTTTTACCATTCTGTAGGCTGTTATTTTGTCTTATTGACCATGTTCTTTACCCTACAAATGCTTCTCAGTTTCAAGAGGTCCTATTGATTAATTGTTTCTCTCAGTGTGTGTGCTACTGGTGTTATATTTAGGAAGTGATCTCTGGTGCCAATGCATTCATGACTTTCTCTTCTTCTCCTACTTCCCACTTACTCTTCTATCAGGTTTAGAATAACTGGATTTATGTTGAGGTCTTTGATCCACTTTGACTTAAGTTTTGTGCACAGTGACATATATGGATATATTTGCCGTCTTCTACATGCTGACATCCAGTTATGCCAACACCATTTGTTGAAGATGCTTTCTTTTTTCCATTGTACTGTTTGGGCTTCTTTGTTGAAAATCATCTATTCGTAGGTGTCCAGATTAATGTAAGGGTCAAGAACATTGGAGTCTTTAGTAAGTGGGTATCAGAAATATCAGCACGAGGTTTGGAGCAGAGTCTTTTAGCTTTCTGGGAAGGTGCAGAAGCATTTAATTTCCAGTCCATGTCTATGGGAAAAAGCAAAACTCATTCTTCTCCCAAGCCTCCTGTTCCATCCCTATGTCTAATGGCCTCCTGGTTCTCTGATTTCTGGCTGAGAGGGATGGAGCTTGCAATGTGATGAGGAGGTTCTGCCAGTCTTGGAAAGCCTTTGGTTGTGTGAGGAACTTTTCATGCTTAAGAGAGCCTCAAGGTCAAGATTTCTTTCTGTACCTAACACAAGCTTTCCTCTCCCCTCCCTTTTCAATTTATGACCTCCATGTCCTATAAGGAATACCCAGGGCTTTCAACTGTGCTCACATTCTTATTCTCCAAATTGAAAGAGAATAATCCCCACACATGGGGATTAGACCTCTGCTCCCAGATCTGCTCCAGTGTCATGTGTGAGCTGGCTGGCTCAGCTCTGACTCAATGGGATGGAAAGAGTGGGTAGAGAAGGTGTCTGGGAGCACTGTTCTGAGTCAGGGTAAACCATTCCACTGACAGTTCATGATGTTCTTTTGCTTATTCTTCTCAAGGTTCAAAAAACAAATGTCAGCTAAGTGTGGTGGCACACATCTTTGATGCCAGCACTGAGGAGGGAGAGGCAGGAAGATAGTGTGAGTTTGAGGCCAGCCTGGTCTACATAGCAAGTTCCAAGTGAGCTAGGATTGTACAGTGAGACCCTGTCTCAAAAATATCAGTACTGAGCATTAGAGTGGTAGGCTATGGTAAGCACTGTGATTATTCACTTCTTCTCTGTAGTATTTAATCGATATCCATGGGACAGGAAATACATTTTTTTTCTACAAACAGAAATTCTTCATTTAGTGATTTATCCCAGTCCTCAGGACTAGTCTTTAACAACTTTAAGATTATCTAGGCCATCTTAACCTTATGACAATTTTTTAATAAAAATTAAAAGGCTATTTCATAAAGGCACGACCTAACTGTTCACACTCACAGAAAATGTTAACAAGAATTACCACAAATATCATTGGGAAATACATTCCCCCCACCATGAGATTTTTGTACATTGGGCTGAAGAGGCTCCCAGTGTAGAATCTACACAAATACCCTGAGTCAGGGTCACTGTGGGTGATCTTGGTAGGAGTAGGATTCAGCTCTTTCCTTACAGACCAGATCTTGAACATATGATCTTAGAGGTCCCCTTCATTCTATGGCCCTGTGAGCTGGCTGAGATCTCTGAGGGTGAAGGACTCTCAGCTGGTCCCCTTCACTCTTTATTTACAGAACCAGTGATTAAACCCTCTATCCAATTCACCAACACCACAGTCAAAGACCTGACCTCTGTGATCCTGAAGTGCTTGTCAAATGACACTGGGATCTCCATCCATTGGCTCTTCAAAGGCCAGAGTCTGAGGATCACCAATAAGATGAGACTGTCTCCGAACAAAAGCACCCTGGAAATAGTCCCTGCCAGCAGTTCGCATTCCGGGGAGTATCAGTGTGAAGTATCCAATCAAGTCAGTTCCAAGAGGAGTGACCCCATCCAGCTGGACATAATAGGTGAGTGAACTCACCTCCCTTGTTTCTCCATAGTGTTGGGGTGGGGGCAGTTTCTTCATCAAAAGAGTGCAGAATGGGTCAAAGTCACAAAGAGAAAAACATGGCTCAAGATACAAATACAGCCAGCATGTTGATGGATGCATGTTAATCTCATGATAACACGCCAAGCAAGGTGAGCACAGAGCTGCATGCCTTTAACCCCAGCACACCAGAGGCAGAGACAGTTGGATCTCTATGAGATCCTAACCACCCTGGTCTTTGTAGCCTTTTCAGGTTAGCCTGAGCTACATAGTGAGACCCTGTCACAAAAGAGAGAGTATGATGGAGGCGGCATAGAAGTGCAAGGCCACTCAACTGAATGGACCAGGCTCTGCTGACTCCCCATGGGAGACCTTGCCTTGGAGGAGGTGGGAATAGGGTGTGTATTGGGTGAGAACACTGGTGGGCTGGGGAATGAGGAAAGGGGAGTCTGTGGTTCGTAGGTAAAATAAGTAGAATAAAAAAGAATAATAAATTTTTTAATAAAAAAAGAAGTACAAGGGCAGCCCAGATTACACTGTGAGACCCGGTCAATAATAACAACAATAGATGTCAATATAGGAAATAGAAATGCAAAGTGATTAAGAGTTTAGGGTCTGAGTTACACACACAGACCACCCTCAGAATCTAGTAAAATATTCATGTTACTCTACACTCCACACCATACAACCAAATTTTCTTTAGATTATTTCCAATATCTAATATGAATACTGTATTGACACTAGTCTTATTGTGTTGAGTACAGGACAAAGATAGGAGGAAACAATACATTTTTCACTGTAGACATACTGTTCCAAGTAGTTTGTTTCCAAGGTTTTGATCCATAAATATAAAATCCATAGATAGAAAAGACCTGTATTGAGTTTCTTACTATGTTTACATATTTATTCATTTTGTATGGGTGTTCCCCGAATAGTGTATGGAGGTCATAGGACAATTTGTGGGGGCCAGTTCTCTGGGGAAAGGGAATTGAACTCATGTAGGAGAGGAAGCCCTTTATCTGCTAAGCCATTTCACTGTCCCACATTGTTTGTTCATTTATATCTGTGTGACTGTTGGTGGTAGGTACTGGGAGGGAATATGCCAGGCACTCTTCCAAACTGAGCCCTCTTGGTGGTCCATATACTGAATTTCTTATCATAATGCTCCTTGAACAAGACTCTTCCCTGATAAATTTTTTTGTGGTGTGTAGTAGTAGTAGTAGGAGTATGTTTGTGTGTGTGTATGTGTGTGTGTGTGTGTGTGTGTGTGCGTGTGCGTGTGCGTGTGCGTGTGCGTGTGTGTGTGTGTGTGTGTGTGTGTGTTTGATTCTTAACTATTGAGCTAGCTCTCTGGTCCCATAAACCAAATACATGGAGAGATAGCTCAATAGATTAGAGCCCTCGCAGCTCTTCCAAAGGACAGGAGTTCAATACCCAGCACCTACATGGGAGCTTATTCCCATCTGTAACTGAAGTTCCAAGGAATTCAACACCCTCTTCTGTCCTCCTCATGTAGAAAACATGCGTGTTGTGTAGAGACATATAAGCAGCCAAAAGGCCCATATGATGCATCTGGTATCATAAGAAAGACATCATTCAAAAATCTAATGTTAAGATGCTTTCATCCTGTCTCCTAAAATTCTGATGACTTTCAGCTCTGATCCATTTTAGGTCTTTGATCCATGTAGAGTTGATTTGTATATGTTGTTGGGTGAAGGCTTAACTTCATTCTTTTACCTTGATATTCAATTTCCCCAGCATCCCTTGTTTAACTGATTATTCTTCCAACATTGTGTAGTCTTAGCAGCGTGATCAAAACTCATCTGGTCACAGAGGATCAGATGCACAGCAAGAATGCCTTCCAAATTCTGTAACTCAATATGACAACTCTGTTTCACACCAATTAATTCAAAAGAGCCAGCAGAAATGTATGTTTTTAACAAACATGAAAAGTGACAGATGAAATGCTGGATATGCCAACTGTGCATATCTGACACACATGATAATTAATATATATGCAAAACTGTGCCCCATAAACACTCATATTGATCATATTAACTAATCTTTAATTTAATCATGGCCAGGGTGCATGAGCAGTTTTGGGCTTTCCAATTCCATTTCACTGATCTGTATGTCTGCCTTTATGTCAGAAGTAGAATATTTTGATGGTTGCAGCTTTGTACTAAAATTTTGAAATCATGTAGGATGTCCTGCAATTTTATTTTCGCTTTGTTTCAAGATGCTTTTAAGGCCAGGTATGGTGGTGCTTGCCTCTAACCCCAGCTCTTGGGAGCAGACACAAGTGGATCTCTGGGAGTTTGAAGCCAGCTTGATCTACATAGTGAGTTTCAGGACAGCTAGAATGGACCTTGCTATTTCTGTGCAAAATGCCACTGGGGTTTTGATCTGATGTGCATAGAACTGATAGGCTACATTCATTGATATTGTCATCTATTTAAAAAACGTCTTTCAAGCAAACTGGCTCATACCTGTAATTCCAGCCAATCAAGAAGCTGAGGCAGGAGTACCAAAGTTCTAAAAGTGCCAACCACAGCCAATTCAAGGCCAGCCTGATTAATATAGTGACATCATGTTTCTAAATAAAAATTAGAAAGCAGAGCTTAGAGTATAGCTCAGTGGTAGAACATTGCTTACCATGCACAAAGCCCTGGGTTCAATCCCAGTCCTTCAGAACAACAGTGATAATGAGATTAAGTCTTCCAACCCATCAACCCCAATGGCTGTCATTTCTTGTCTTCTTTCAACATCTCTTATTTAGTAGTTTGCTGAGTGCAAGGCTTTTATCTCCTTGGTGGAGTTAGTTCTTAGTATTTTATTCTTTTTGGTGCTTTCATAAATAAATACTTCCTGCATTTCCTTTCCAATTGTTCACTATTAAGCCTGGGACTATTGCTCATGGGCAGAACACTTGCTGGGCATGAACGAGGCCATAGGTTACACTCCACTACTGTCAGGAAAAATGAAAATCCAGTTGTTCATTGTCAATAGTATATACAGAAATACAGCTCACTTGGGCATGTTCATTTCATTAGCCACCAACTTACTAGTTTTGCTCATTTAGTTCTGAGAACTTTCTGTAGAATGTTCAGGATGTTCTGTGAACAAGTTCCTGTCATCTACAGACATCTTTAGCACCTCATAATTGGGCACCTTCATTTCATTGTCTAGCCTCATGACTATGTGTAACACTCCTAAGAGTCTCTTGAACAGATGTTGTCACAGCAGCATCCTGTGTTCTTCCTGATCTTAAAGAGAAAACTGTCAGTCTCCCCACTGAATATGATGTTGGCTGTGGGTTTCCATGTGTGGCCTTTGTTACACTAATCTGGACTTCCATCATGTTTCAGTGTTTTTATTATTAATGTCTGTGAAATTTTGTCAATTTTTTGTTGATCCAATCTTATTGGTTATACAGCTATTCAATTTTGTTTCTTTCACAATTCCACCTCTAAAGAATCCAGGTTTGTAGAATTTGTCCATTGCATCTAGTCCACACAACAGTTAGCATATAACTACTGAGTGCTCTTGAAATTCTTCATATTCTTGAGAATGGATGGTGAGGTCTCAAATTGTATTAATATCCATCTCCTTTTTTCAAAGTTAATCTGAGAAAAGGTTGCTAATGTTGTTAACCATTTTTGAAGAACCAACATTTGGTGCAGTTACTCTAGTCTCTGTTTTGGTTATCTTCATTCTTATCTTTAGTTTTCTCCTTCTACTAGCTTGGGGGAACTTTTACGGGGGCAAGGGTCTCATTATATAACCTAGACTTGCCTCAAATTCACAATCCTCCTGCCTCAGCCTCTGATGCTAGGATGCTGGGTTATATCACATCCTTTACCTGCTTCATAGTAGGTTTTAAAGACTTAATATAATAATCAAGTAGCCTTTCATTATTATATTACACACACACACACACACACACACACACACACACAGAGGAAGAAAAAAAATGTTCGCTGCAATTCCTCCTACCACTAGTGTCAGCCTTGAAGCCAGGTAGCCTGGTCTATCTCTGATTTGACCCATCCAGCAGGTCAGGTTATTCGTGGGTCTCAAGCCGGGAAACACCTGAGAAGCCAAGGGGGCAAGAAGGGAAGGGAGCAAAGCGCATATAATGAATGACAAGAGTCAGTTTGAGTCACGTCAAGGCTCCGTTTATTGATTGGGGTTTGAGGCTTTTATGCAGGGCTTCAGGCGGGGAGGGGGCAGAGAAAGGAGAGTGGAAAATTTTCAGAAGAAGTCAGAGTGGTCGGGGGGAGGCGAGGTCTCTTTGGTCCAAGACTCTGCAGCTAGCTGATTACTGTTCAAGGCTATATCTATAAGTATACTTCTTAGTTAGGCCAATGTCGTCCTGCCTTTGCAAGTCTTGCAGTTAGCCAAGGACATCTGGTTTTTGCATGCCTCCAAGCAGAAATACAAAGCATGACAGTCCTGAGTCAAACCGTCCTGCGTCAGTCTCCAACAATTCCCCCTCTTTTCTTTAAAATGGACCACATTTGTACAGTCAATCTTTAAGAGATCTGGGTCTGAAGGGATGGCTTCTGGTCTGGAGGATCACAGAGGCCCCGTCCCTCTATGCTATGAGAAGAGAGGTCTGGGGGGCAATGTCTCCCCAGAATCAAGCACTACAGGCATCCCCATGGTGCGGGAATCAGCAGACCGTGCAGTTTTTTGGAGGGAATGGAGATTGCTGAGTGTCAGGCTTTTACTGCACAACCATTATGCAATGGGGCATGTAATCCAGACTCTCGGGTTATAGGGGCACCCACGTCCCCAGCCTGTGCAGTCACAGCTGCACTCCAGCCATGCCTGGAGCTTTCCCTCACACAGGGGCTGCCTCACCCGAGTCAAGGGGTCTGTGTGGGGCATCTCCATAATAGTCCTAATAAGACCAGGGGGTGTTAGGACCTAAGGGCACTGAACCTGAGCCTTTGAGAGGGCTCCTGACCGTTCTCCTCTGCATCCAGTATATGATAATGAATCGAAATATGCTGTGGTAAGGCCGAATCAATCTGACTTTTGATAAATCGAGTCAACCACTGAAAAGCCCAGGGACCAAAAGTAATGAGAAGGAGAAGGACAACTAAGGGGGCTAGAATGGTAGGCAGCAAGGTGGAGAGCCAAGGAGACCCTTGCAGCCAATTTTCAAACCACCCTTGTTGATTTTTAAATTCCCTTTTTCTTTGAGCTAGCCTTTCCCTTAATTTTTCCATTGATTCCCTGACAATACCAGGATGGTCTGCATAAAAGCAGCATTCTTTCTTTAGGGCAGTACACAAACCTCCTTCCTTCAGGAACAACAGATATAGACCCCTTCTGTTTTGTAGTACTACCTCTGAAAGTGAAGTGAGTGATTTTTCAAGGGCTGAAATGGATCTTTTTATAGCCTCTAGGTCGGTGGTCATGGCCATCTGTAGCTGCATCAGGTGGTTGTTTTGTGGGCAGTAGTTCCTGTACCAATTTGTGCAGCAATGCCCCCAATACCTAACAAGAGGGCTATAGTCATAGACGAGGTTCTCAAGTGTATCTGCCTCTCTGTTTAAAGAATTCCATCACTGAGCTCTCTTTATGATAGGTGACACGAGGCCATAGCTGAACCATTACACAAAATTCATGAGAATTATAAAATATCTGAGCAGATACGTAAGGGGTTAATCTCGTGTTGCAGGCCCAGTAGGACCCGTTGGGTGCCTTGAAATAATAGCCTCCTTTATAGGGTGTCAGTGTTTGGCTACATAGATGTCTATGGGTCGGTGGGACTCTGCCCAAACAGGAACCTTGTCCAGAGACCTCAGAGAGTGTCAGTTTATGGGGCTTAGTCTGACACCTACTGCTCGGGGAATTGAGGTTGCTGGCAGCAGACTGGAAGGCGATTCCCTCATAATAGGGAGGACTGGAGGTAAGGCAAAGCCAGCAATCCAAGGTCTTGTTTGGATTTGTGACATTTAGGGCCACATAGGCTCCCTGGACCAAATTAAACAATCTATCCCTAGTTCCCCCAAAAGGAACAAGGAGAGTGCTGCTACTGGAACCCATGATGTTAGTCACAGTGCTTGGTGCAGGGTTGGGGGAGGGACGAGGTGATAGGATTTTCTTGTGGTTGGAGGGAACCTTTTGGTCAGGAAGAACTAAATTGGGGCCCATTGATGTTGGGCTCAGGTTTTCTATTTTTAGTTGGATCGTGAAAATGACTCCTTTGTCTATGCCATAGAGATACCAGCGGAGTCCCCATGTTTTTCCCAAGGGCCATTCTCGATTTGCCTTGCCTTGGGGAGTAAAAGTTATGTTTAAAGGTAGTGACAGCCCGTGACTATGGGCTTCCCAGTTATCGGGACTATAGCAGAAACGGCTACTTGTGTCAGGTTTACTGTATCCCCTTGTAACTGAGATAAGGTCCCAAGATGAAGATGGTTCCCAGTAAGCTGTCCCTGTGGTTTCACACCCCCATCAAGCACAAAAGAAAGTCTCGACTCCTCCACATCTGGCAGCCGTGGCTCGGCTCCTACCATCCTTGGGACAGACATAGAAGTCAGATTGTGCCAACCCACAATGGGATGTAGGGCTAACACAGCCTGGGGCAGTCATCACGGCAGGGTTAGTACCATAAGGTGTTCCAAAAGGGCCTGACCAGCCCATAGAACTGCGGGGATAGTTGTGGCCTGTAAATGTTTGCCCTCCCGTGTCTTTTAACTGATGATGGCTAACAGTAGGTATATCCTAAGAATCTAATCCCGCAGCTAGCTGACAGAAGTCAGGAGTGAGTGGCGGCCACCAGGAGTAAGGGGCGTGGTTTGCAGTGACCCTCCAGACCTCCTCCCTCGTTTGTGTTAAAACCCGCCAGGTAAGCTTTTTAATAGCGTGGGGGCTTTCTTTGGAAATGCAAAAGAGGGGGAGGAGTAGTAGGCAGACGATGAAGCAGGGGTTGACTCCTTGAGGCCAGCGATGAACAGGTCTCAGACGAACAGGTCCCGTCTTTGAGAGGTCCGTGGCTCCCTTTATTTTTCAAGCTGCAGGTGTTTCTGTAAGAGAAGGAAAAGAATTTTTGTCTCAGGGCTGTAACCTGGACATAACAGTTATTATTTCCTTAGTCTAGGGAGGCAGCTTGTGTAGAGTAGGGCTTAATCAGCCTTTCTGGTAGTCAACGAGCTCCATTTTTCTTGGAATCATAGATGCATGCAGACCCTTTTCCCCAGATTATAACTGGATCAGGGCCTCCCCATTTTCCAGTGATTGGATCTTTCCAAAGGGCCTGAGCATATCCTTGTTTAGTTTCTGGGTGCCAATGTCGCTGAGCTGCAGATTTTTTAAAATACCCAATGTCAAAGAATTTAACACAAAGAGAGCATGAGGAAACAGTGCTTTTTGGTTTCCTTTAAGGGGAAACAGTACCTCTTGTGAGCTGAGTTTATTAAGAGTATTTTTCAAAGTTTGGTGAGCTCTCTCCACGATACCCTGGCCTTGAGGGTTATAGGGTATTCCAGTGATGTGTTTAATTCCTAATTGTAAACAAAACTGTTTAAATTTACTACTAGTATATCTTGGGCCATAATCAGTTTTTACACATTTTGGCTGACCCAGCACTGTGAAGACATGTAACATATGACTGATAACATCTTTGGTGGCTTCTCCACTGTGAGCGGAGGCACAAATAAATCCACTGAAGGTATCTACAGTAACATGTATGAACTTTAACTTACCAAAGGAAGGAACATGGATGACATCCATCTGTCATATCTGTCCAGGTATAAGCCCTCTGGGGTTTATTCCATAATGGGGTTCAGGCAGGAGCATCAGGCAATTTTTACAGCTTTTTACAATTTTCCTAGCCTGTTCTCTGGTAATTGAGAACTTTTGTCTCAAAGTTTGAGCATTGAGATGATGAAAGTGGTGAGCCTCACGAGCAGCTGCTACCTGGTCATGTTCCAAATAAGAAATTAAGATAGAACGTGTAGCAGAATCAGCAAGCTCATTTCCCCGAGCTAAGGGCCCAGGCAGGCCTGTGTGGGCACGAATATGGCCAACATAAAAGGGCAATGACCTCTGTCAGATTAATTTTTGTAATTCAGAGAACATTTGGAAGGTGGAAGTAATAGGTTGAATTACTGGGACCATTTCTAAAACCTGTAAAGCCCCTATCACATATCGACTGTCTGAAAATAAATCAAAGGAGCAATCTTTAAAAATTTTAAAGACAGCGAGTGCAGCATATAACTCCACCAACTGAGCTGAAAAGGAGTTTTCATAATATTTTTTTGGCCATTGAAGACATAGGCAGCCCTACCATTTTTTGACCCATCTATAAAAAGCACAGGAGAATCTGGGATGGGCTCTATTCAGGTATTCTTGAGAAAAACAAAAGAAGTAAGGGAGAAAAATTGTAGGAGTTTATCACTGGGCATCTGTGTATCAAATTTCCCTACATAGGTACAGACAAGGATGGCCCAGTCAGGACTACAGGTGCACAGCCATTCTAAGTGTTTCTTATCATATGGCATAATAATAACATCAGGATCTCATCCAAAGTATCGTGTGGAAGTTTTTATCCCCAGCATAATTAATTGGCACACCAAGGAGGGGTAGGTGGGAAGGATTCTCCTCTTAGCAACAGGAAGATGTACCCACAATAAGGGCACGGGCTCTTGCCAAAGCAAACCTGTGGGGGCAAAATCTGTAGAAAAAATAATCAAATATAAGGGTAAGGCTGGCTCAGAATATCCTGTGTGTTGTTGGTCGATTTTTTGTAATACCTTTTTTGTATCTGTAGTAAGATATCTAGGGGACAGAGAATCGGGACCCCCTCTGAGAATATCCTCTAGGGGACGTACTTTTCCCTTGGTTATCTTTAAATAAGGTCGTAGCCAATTGACATCCCCAAGAAGTTTCTGAAAATCATTAAGACAATGGAGGGTGTCCCTAATCTCTTTTTGTCCAGCTTGGGGGTGGGCATGATGGGCTGAGTTCGCCCCCTGTTTAAACTTTTCTAACCCTTTGTCAGGCAGAAAGCCTGTCTGATATAATAAACTTTTAGATCAACATTTAAATGCCATATTTTGTAGATCTCTGAAGTATGAGGGCTGTCCAGGTATCTGAATAGACAAACTTTGTTTTTAATTACTTGTTTCAAGCTCAACCCTGAAAACATATGCAAGGGACTGAGTGAATGAGCAAACTTATCCCTATAATATTACATCAATACTTATTTATCTTGACTATAATTAAAAAGAAACTTGATTATTTATGACTGACTATTAAAATGTTTTTAAGTTGAAGTTCTTCTAGCATCAAATACAGATTCAGTAAAGAAACCAAAACAAATGTCAATATAAGACATATATATGCATCAGCTTATCCAAATAACTTAAGTTTAACAAACAGCAAATACAAGGAATCTACAGAGATTTTTAAGCCTGAATGTTACCTTGGGTAAGGAGAAACATCTTTAAGTCATTGGTTTTTAACTATAAAAACTGTTCTTAAAAGATTAAGATCTTTCAAATGTCTTTTGTAATATCAACAATAAAGTACCTTTTTTAAGTTTAACGGGGAGAAAACATAGCATCATCATAATCTTTTACTTAGAGGCTTGGATGATTTCTTTGATCCTACCTTTGGCAGCACATTGTCTGTATGTTCTATTTCATTATGGCTGGTGCTTCTGGTGATCATCATCTGACATAAAACTGCTAAGGTCCATCATTGCAACCAGACTCTTTTTGGAACTTTAGTCCTGCCATATATTTGTAAACCTCAGCTGTTTCTTATGATCCTTTTATGTCTTTAAAATCATTATCATTTTACATGAATAAATCTTAAATTACAAGGTTTATACCTGTCAGAGCAAGGTATATTTCTGTGTAAAAGCATTGATGTATAGCTTTATATTTATCAAATATCTTATTTGTTAAACATATGTTGTTATCTATTTAAACTTTTTAGAAACTTGTTGTTAAACATTTGGTAGAGACATAAGTACTTAGGTGTTACACCTATTTTTTAAAACAGTAATTACTTGCACACATACACATAGTTGGATCCAACTTACATACATACATACATACACACATACATACATACATACATACAGTTAAAGCTTGCTTACATTTTTAAGTCATATACCTGTTCATATAAGCAGTTTGCAGAATCATTAGCCATTTTTAAGATGAAAACCAACCAGAATTAACTTTTAAATTCAGTATTTGCAGGTATAAGAAACCATAACAAACAGTTTATATCATATCCCCTCTGACCTTTTACAACCTTTTATGTACCCTCAGTCCATTCCTTTGATCCCTCAGACTTTTGAAACCAAACATATATGTGGCCATATTTTTATTCATACCTGCAGAGTAGACAGACTTTTTAAAACCATGAACCTTTGGAGTCTCAATGTAACAGCAGAATAGCAAGAGAAAGAAATCTGAAACATGTTTTATTTTTTTTTATATATATCTCAAGTCAAATTTTTAAATCATTATTTAAGCCTTTTTATCCTTAGACCTTTATAACCTGTTTTTACATATTCTAATAACTTGAATTATATATATATATATATATATATATATATATATATATATATATATATTTTAAGTGATGGCAAGTATTTGTAACCCATTGAACTCAAATGATCAAAACCCATGTAAATTTTATTTTTCCTGATGAAACAAAAGCATAATTTTCCCAGTATCTTGAACTGGTAATTTAACATTTTTTTAAAAGCAATATCAGGACAGAGAAGTTGCTGGCCGGCAGAAGAGACCTTGAAGTTATCACAGTAAAGGAAGGGAGGAGGAGCAGTGGGCATAGAGTGTGTCCTTGGCTGCCAGTGTTCCTGAAAAAAAGTTTTTGTTAACTCCTCTGACTAAAGTCAGATTTTCTGTTTGGTGTTCACACAGTTTTTGTCAATTGCAGGCAGTCCCCATTGGGAAAATAAGGAAGGTTATAAATCACGCTGTTGTTGCTAACGGTCTCCTGGACATCCTGCCAATGAGCAAGGGTTAAGTCTAGGGGTGAAGACGGGTGTTCCCCATATGGAGAGACAGAGAGGTAGAGGCAAAAGACAGACTCCAAAAACACACAAAGACGACAAGAACAGATACACAGACATAATCCGTGTGGTGGTGATTTGGCTACAAAACCCGAAAGTACAGATTCAGATGGGAGTGACTGCAAACAGCCTCGCTCCCCAAGGGAAGGAGAGACACTATGTCTGTCTCCTTCCTCCCGACCACTCCGGAGGAAACCTCCAGAGGGGGGGACCCGGGGATATCTGGGCACGTCTGCCCCCACACACAGGTCCCAGATCTGCCCACGCACCTCATGCAGGCACAGAATACAGATGCCAAATCACCCAGACACAAGACGAGGACATAACAACATAAAACATAAATCGAGCTCATTTTAAAATGTCTCTAATTACACCAAAAACTTAAAAAAGGCGTCAGGGACATTTTCCCCGCTTCTGAGCAATTTATTAATATCTTAGATCCCTTTTTTTAACTCTTATTCCCCTCTCCCTGAGATTACTCTTTATCTCTTTTATGAAGAGAGCTTCTTTATACAATACTTTGCCCATGGCTTATGGGACGACAAGTCTTACCTCACGGTACCCACGTCGCACGAGTGATGCTGTCCAGGTGTCGCTACCAGAATATGTGTGTCCGGACCTTCTTTTCGTCTGTCGTCCGATGAATCGCCATGCCTCTAGCCCCACGTTGGGCGCCACTTGACCCGTCCAGCAGGTCAGGTTATTCGTGGGTCTCAAGCCGGGAAACACCTGAGAAGCCAAGGGGGCGAGAAGGGAAGGGAGCCAAGTGCATATAATGAATGACAAGAGTCAATCTGAGTCGCGTCAAGGCTCCATTTATTGATTGGGGTTTGAGGCTTTTATGCAGGACTTCAGGCGGGGAGGGGGCAGAGAAAGGAGAGTGGAAAATTTTCAGAAGTCAGAGTGGTCGGGGGGAGGCAAGGTCTCTTTGGTCCAAGGCTCTGCAGCTAGCTGATTACTGTTCAAGGCTATATCTAAAAGTATACTTCTTAGTTAGGCCAACGTCGTCCTGCCTTTGCAAGTCTTGCAGTTAGCCAAGGACATCTGGTTTTTGCAAGCCTCCAAGCAGAAATACAAAGCATGACAGTCCTGAGTCAAACCGTCCTGGGTCAGTCTCCAACAATGATTAACCATACAGATTTAAGTAATTTTAAAAAACCACTTTAAGTTCCAGTTTTTCATCATCAGAATGGAAATAATTTCTTTGTGACAGACTCATTATATAGATGGAACCAGATACTAATACTGGGCCAGCCACATCATAAATACATTACCACCTGGTCAACATTAGCATTAATAATCACTCTTGAGCAAACTGGTGAGGTTTGAGCCCCAAATAGTCACAACAAGGAGTAAAGAGTTGAGGATGGCATTGATACATAAGAGATGTGGGGAGACACATGTTATCCAAAAGGTGAAACCACTTTAACATAGCTACTAAATAAAAATGGAAGAGAATAAAGGAGTGGGTCTGATGCAAAATTTCTAAACCTGGTAATTTACTAGATTTCATCTTCCATGATGTGGCCATGATGGGCTGAGACAAGCAAGGTATTACTTGAGGAATATACTTATAAAGGTGAGCCGAGATAGCCTTCAGGACACATGCAGATATGATCTCTGTGCAGGCAGAGAAGCAGGCATGTTTTAGATTGCAGTGCAGTTCCAACCGAGTTTCTGCAAGGTTGAGGCTGAGTTCCCTACAGTCACCAAGCAGAGGGATTTGGGGTATTACGGAGTCTGCCCTGCTTTCCTACCACAGTGCAGAAACCATGGTCTCTGTAGAGGAGCTGGTACATTGAGAGTCAATAGTCTGGGCCTTCTGTCACTTAGATCACAGCCACAAGAGACCACTTATTCATGGCTGCCACAACTGAGACCCTGAGAATAAGATAGAAACACTGGATGTTCAACACACAAAATCGCAATAGCCCTTTCTCACATTCCCACAGCTTCACGTGATGCCTGGTGAAACTGATGGAATTTGAGGATTGGAAGAAAAAGGGAGAACTAACCTAAAAACAGCAAGTTGAAAAGGACACTTTCTAAGACCCTCACACTTCAACTCACCCAATCAGTCTTCCCCCAGCAAGGTGGGAAGGTGTTTATCAGCTGTAGGATTTTCCTGGTACAAATTTCCTAGTCGCTTATGCATACTATCGTATCTTCTGCAAATAGGGAAAGATTGACTTCTTCCTTTCCAATTTATATCCCCCTGATTTTATTTTGTTGTTTTATTGCTCTACTTAGAACTTCAAGTACTATATTGAATAAATACAGAGAGAGGGGACAGCCTTATCTTCTTCCTGATTTTAGTGGAATCGTTTTCTTTTTCTCTCCATTTAATTTGATGTTGACTCTCAGATTGCTGTAAATTGGGTATATTACATTTAGGAATTTTCCATGTGTTCCTGATCACCCCAAGACCTTTGTCATGAAGGGGTGTTGGATTTTGTCAAAGGCTTTTTCAGCATCTAATGAGATGATCATGTGGATTTTCTCTTTCAGTTTGATATATGGTGGATTACATTGACAGATTTTTGTATTTTGAAGCATCCTTGCATCTCTGTATGAAGCCTACTTGATCATGGTGGATATATATATTTTTTACTGTGTTCTTGAATTCAGTTTGCCAGTTTTTTATTGAGTATTTCTGCATCAATGTTCATTAGGGAGATTGGTCTGCAATTCTCTTTCTTTGTTGCATCTTTGTGTGGTTTGGGTATCAGGGTGACTGTAGCCTCGTAAAAAGTGTTTGGCAATGTTCCCTCTGTTTCTATTATGTGGAACAATTTTAGTATTTGAACAATATTAGTATTATCTCTGCTATGAAATTCTGGTAGAATTCTGTGATGAAACCATCTGGACCTGGGCTTTTTATGGTTGGGAGATTTAATTACTGTTTCCATTTCCTTATGTGTTAGAGGTCTATTTAAATTGTTTGTCTGGTCTTGATGTAATTTTGGTATCTAGTATCTATCCACAAAATTGTCCATTTCTTTTAGATTTTCCAATTTTGTGGAGTAGGATTTTGAAGTATGACCTAATGATTCTCTGGATTTTCTCGTTGTTTGTTGTCATGTATCCCTTTTCATTTCTGATTTTGTTTATTTGGATGCTCTCCTTGTGCCATTTGGTTAGTTTGGGCAAGGGCTTGTCTATCTTGTTGATTTTCTCCAAGAACCGACTCTTGGTTTCATTGATTCTTCTTATTGTTCTATGTTTCATTTTTTTGATTTCAGCCCTTAATTTGATTATTTGCTGGCAACTATTCCTCTGGGGTGAGGTTGCTACTTTTTGTTCCAGAGCTTTCAGGTTTGCTGTTAAATCTCTAGTGTGAGTTTTCTCCAACTTCTTTATGTGGGCATTTAGTGCTTTGAATTTTCCTCTTTGCACTGTTTTCATAGTATCCCATTATTTTAAGTATGTTGAATATTCATTTTCATTGAATTCTAGGAAGTCTTTAATTCTTTCTTTATTTCCTCCTTGACCAATTGGTGATTCACTTGAACATTATTCAGTTTCCATGAGACTGTAGACTCCAATTTTTGTTGTTGTTGAAATATAACTTTAAGCCATGGTGGTCCAAAAAATAGAGGAGGTTATTTTAAAATATTTTTAAGGAACTGCCTTAATATTTTTCCCAGGGGCAAAGAAGAGAAACCACAGAACACTGACAATTATTTTTTGGAAATGAATCTGAGAAAACCATGCTCTTTTCTTTGTCAACTTTATTCCTCTGGGATAAAATCTTGTCTATAGAGCTACAGTGCTGTTCTCCTGCCTAACTCCTTTCTTGCCTGATCTCTCTCTATATTTATCTACTGATCCCTCTAAATTCTATCTTAATTCTCTCATCTTAATTCTGCCTCGACAGGGCCTTCTCATCTTGGCCTTACTCATCTAGTATTTCCCTATCTGGCTCTTCCTCATCTTCCATTTTGTCCTCAAGTTCTCTCCTCAAAATCTTCCTCTAAGTATCCTTATACTTCTCAGTTTCCCCAAGTGTCTGAGGTATTCAGTCATAAACCCAATCAATAGCAATCCTTTGGCAGAGCAAGTCATCAGGCTTGAATTCCTGCAGGGTCATAAAGGCAGATAAGAATTTTCCTCAAGCAGTGAGTATCAGGCTTTCTTTTACAACCCAAAAAGAGAGTAGTAAAAGAGGAGGTCAACTGAGAGCTAATGATTGGTTAGTATATCCAGAAAGGGGATTTATATACTCCGTCTACATTTCTAGAAGGGGTTAGGTAAGAAGTTAGGAGTCTATAATGTTAGTGAGGTTGTATAAGAAAGGAGGGTCTCTGCTTAAATTGCACAAGAAATGAAGCTCTCCTCCTGACCTAGGAGACAGGCGTTGTCTCTATAAGGTTGCTACCTTAGTTCAGGAGATTGTTTGGCTTTTGATGCTTGATAGGTATTTTAGATAAATACACTGTTAGGAGTTCTTGGAAGCACACATAGCATACAAGAAAATCATTGTAGGAACCAGCTAATATATATATATATATAAGCTAAAATATCACCAAGACTTCTTAAACCCTGACTTGAGCTTTAGAAAATTCCTTGACCTTTCCTATGGCTTGCAGCAGTTCCAGTTTTTTCATTTATTAAAAAGGAGAATGTTTAATTCTCTCTAGGGTAGTGAAAAACATGAAAAAATTTAAATTTGGAAATGACTTGAAAAATGAAAAGTAATGGTTAATTAATATTTATAATCCATAATCTATGTAGATGGCAAGCTGAGAATTAGTTTAGCCATCTAATAGGTGTAGTTGTATATAATCAGAATATCTCTGTCCCAAGAAGGGAACAAAGGAGTAACATAAAAATCTATCATTAGCTAGTATAGCATAATATGGTCAAATGTGTCTAAATACTATAATTGTGACTTATCAAAAAATGATTAGTTTGAAACATAAATTCTGTCAATCTCTGATTAGTGGTATTAATTTGGTTAAACTGTATTTTAAAGAGGCATTGTTAGATAAAGAGTTACTTGAGTTAGTCATGATCACCTGTGGGACCAAGGCTGCAGTTAAAACTGACCTAATAATTAAAATTTGCAATCAAGGCAATATTAACCATTTAGCTATGAGAGGATTGTAATAATCTGTGTCAGGGTATACATAGCACGACTTACAGAACAATTGTCAGAAGTACTTGAGGAGAAAATCTGATAGTATATAGATTTCAGGATCATGGGCCAAATTTATAGAATTAATAGTAGGGGGTTTTTTAAGGGCAGTCCAGCCCCTGGGCTGGGGAGTTCAGCACTGAAAGAGGGGTAAGTCACAACGGGGCTGTGGAAATCATTCATGGTCACTTCCTGCTGATATGGGTCTGAAGCTGAGGGTCTTGAAGGCTGGAATGCAGTGGAAACCCAGGAAGAGCAGGCTGTTTCAGGCTCTGTAAGACATGGGTAGCAGGATTTTCTCTTAGGTGCTAGAGGGCATGATGCAGGGCTGAGCTGGACAGCACATCCATGTGGGCTGGAGGATGGAGGATGGGATGCAGACCTGTAGCTAGAGAGCATTTGTGGTCCAGAGGATGACAATGTGTAACTCTTTAAATCAGAATTTCTGCTGGAAACAAATATATGTATTAGAACATGCATTTGAGGAGTTTTAAGGAGGAAACTTTTTCTCTTAAGTATACATATGGAATATTAAATGCATGATTTTAGTAGATGAGAGATGGGAATGTCAGGCCAGGGAGAGAGAGAAAGATCCACCATCCTAGAGAAGAAAAAGAAAATTTGTAAGTGGAAGACATAAACTGTAGTCAGGTTGCATTCCTCCTGGTCCTTCTTGGCTATGAGCGTTGGTGACTTTAGATCTCCTGAAACTTATAAGAACCCTCTTAAAAGACAAAATCTTTAGACATATTAGCAATATGATAACAGTGGTGATTTGTCAGAGCAAGATTAGGAATCTCTGGAGTCTTAACCAAAAAGCAGGATAGTCAGAGAATGAAATCTGAAATGTTTCATTTATAATATATCTCAAGTCTTGATTATCTTTTGATCAAAATTAATAAAAATTCATTTAGGACAGGATTTTTCTAATCATATTTCTATACGTTTTGATATCATTGATGAACAGAGTTCATCAAAAGGATCTGAAATTTATCAATTTGTTCATAAAGTCACAGTTCAATATTTAAGAATCTAGAGGTAAATAACAGCCTGTCTTCAGACTGGCAGCTTTAGAGCACCTTTGTCCTGAGCGGCCTAGTATATGGTGTGACCAGTCAATCCAGGATTCATAAAGATGGGTCAGTATCCTGTGAACACATGTAAGTATATCCTCTTTTTGACGTTATGAAAACATCAGGACCTTTACAAATACAAGTGAGAAGGTTCTGGAGGCTTAGGTGTAACTTTGTGCCTTCGCCTGGGGATAATAAGGGATGCCTGTAGTGGGAGATATGAAATATTAAGCACCAATTGTTAAGAGCTCCTGAAGTATATGTAAGGCCTTTGTCCAATTATGAGCTCTAGGCCTTCCTAGAATTGAAAAGCAGTGGAATAAATGGTGTATTATTTCTTTATTTCATACCCATAAATCATAAGGACATAGGCTTCATGGGTGAGCTTTCATAGGGTGAGAATTTATAATTGTTGGACAGACATTAGAAAGTACCAGTATAGACTTATCTGCCAGTCTATAGACTGATAGTTTCTATAGTTTGTTATAAATATGATGTCACCTGTGTAATAAATGTATTGCAATGTATATGTATATATATGTGTGTATGTATACACACACACACACACACACACACACACACACACACACACATATATATATTATTGGGTTGGGGGACTGTGAAGAAACTATAATCTACAGTTAGTTCTGATAGTTAACCTGTATATATGATGAGGAACTCAGCTCAATAAATGAGTTCTGGATAAACAGAACTCATATTTCCTGCTCTGATGTCAGCTTTTGACTTGCATTGTGTCGTGGTTAGAAGGCAAGCTAAAAGTGAAAGGCTGATGATCTATAGGGTGAGGAGGAATGGTGAAGAAGCAATCTTGTAAGTCTATGACAATTATATTTTGGATTCTAGGGGCGGCTGTCGGAGATGGCAAACTAGATTGTGAAGCTCCCCTTGGCTCCAATAAAGTTCATTTAATTTTTTAAGGTCTTGTAACAGCCTGTAAGCCTGATTTTTTCTAACCAACAAGTATTGGGGTGACTCAAGGGCTGGTGAGAAGCTTTATATGCCCTATTTCTAAGCTTCTCTTCCACCAGACAAGTAGCAGTTACAATTCTGTCAGCATTCAAAGTCCATTGTTTAACCCAGATAGGAGCATCAGATTTCCATGTAGTGGGGTCAGCAGTCAACAGTGGCCCCTCAGATTAATTTTGATACCCTAGACCATGTCTATCATTTATAATTTCTAGAAAATGGGCTCAATTATGCCTTTTGTTTGTTTACCCAAGATCTTTTAACTTAAACACTCATCTATAGCATTTGAACTGATATTAGTCCACAGCAGAGATTACTGATACACAATTAACTGCAGCCTGTCTCTTCTCCACAGAGTGTTAGGTATAAAGGGGATGCCTGTGGGCAGAATAGGCCATAATTTTATCTATCTGACCATTTTAATATTTCTGAGCTTTTGGTTACAATATTAGCTTGAACTAGACCTATAAGATATGAAGGACTAATAATTGTCTTAATTACTTGGCCAATTATTTTCTAAAATATAAGAAATATCTATGCTTATGTCTAGCAAGTGAATTATTTTCTCTCCCTGTATTTTAAGGGTTTAGTTGGTCTGTCATATTTAATTTCCTGAACCCAGAAGACCATAACACTAGCATCCAAACTGGCAGCTCCTTTAGGCGCTACCCTGTATAATCTGAATTGTTTTTGTAGGAGGTTTACAATAATCTTTATTTTCCCAGTAAAGTCAGGATCAATCAGTCCTGGGACAATTATTACACCTTGCACAGTGGAGGAGCTACGGCCTATTATTCGCCCCAGTGTTTCTTCTAAAGGAAGTCTATAGACTACTGTATTAATGCATATCTAAGTCTATATCTGAAGCCTATATATACCAGATTTCAATAACCACTTTATCCATAGATCTGCCTTAGGTATACATCATCAGTATCTCTAAGTTATTTACTGAGACTTGGGTATCATTTATACCATATCTAGATGCTTATATGTTATATTTATCTATCCCAATAACTGGCAATTTATATAAGTTATTTTTTAACATTCCTAAATGGAATCTGTATCTAAACTTTTATACCCTTATAAAAACTTTACATCCAAAAGCATTTATGTATTTAATTAGTCAGGAGACATAGGTGATTGATTATTGAGAACAGCCAATGTAAAGTGAATTTCTTTTAAGGAACGAATAGTAAAAGCTTATTCTGAACTCTGTTTGGTAAGCTATCTTTTATTTGAAATTGGATACCAAGGCAAACTATCTTTAGACCTGGTAAATGGAAATATAATCTAAATGATCTCAAAGTATAATTTGGACTAATTCCTGGCAGTAAGAGGCATGGCATAGTTTAAAGTGGGAAGCTTAAACATTTTTTAAATGTCATGGGTGAAGTAAGGAATTTATTATGCTAATATTCAGCATATTTAGCCTGTTTCTAAACATAGTTTTGTATAGAGAATTTGATCATTTATAAGAAGATCAAGCTTTAACTTGTATCCTAAAAACTATCTTTAATAGCTTATAATTTATATATGACTTATCCTTAAGTATGTACAGTTTAGGTCGGGCAATCATGTGCATTTTTACAATGACTACTGGTGTTCAGCATGTTTTTGTTTTTTGGTTGTGAGACAGGGTCTCACTATATACCCCCGGCTGGCCAGCCTGGAATTCCCAGAGTAGTGGGATGAAAGGTGTGCACCACCTTGCCTGGCCCATAAACATTTCTTTTTTCTGTTTTTCTTTTTTTGTTTTTTTTTTTTTCAGACAGGGTTATTCTGTATATCCCTGGTTGACTTGGAACTCACTCTGCAGACCAGTCTGGCATGGAACTCACAGAGATCCACCTGCCTCTGCCTCCTGAGTGCTGGGATTAAAGTCATGTGCCACTACAAATAATTCCATAGCATTTCTTTTTTTTTTTAATTTTGGGTTTTTTGAGACAGGGTTTCTCTGTGTAGTTTTGGTGCCTGTCCTGGATCTCCCTCTGTAGACCTGGCTGGCCTCGAACTCACAGAGATCCGCCTGCCTCTGCCTCCCTAGTGCTGGGATTAAAGGCGTGTGCCAACACCCCCAGCTCCCATAGCATTTCTTTATGTGTTGCTCTAGATAGCTTTCTAGTTACTGTGATGAAATGCCACAACCCAAACCAATTTGGTGGTTAGGGGTTTATTTAGCTTAAATGTCTTGGTCAGGGTGTGTCATTGAGGGGGGTGCAGGCAAGAACCATGGGGAAAGCTTCCTGATTTGCTCCCACAACTTACTCAGCTGCTTTTCTTATAGAGCCCTAAGAAAGGGGCTATCTGCAAGGGATAGCACTGGGTCCTCCTCCACCAAACAGTAATTAAGAAAATGCCTTGCCGGTCATTGTGGTGGAGGTGATGATACCTCAACTGAGGTTTTCTCTTTCCATGTGAATTTTGTCTGTCAAATAGACAAAAACTAAGCAGCCTGTCTTTATTGGTCATCTGTTCCTCTTTCTTTAAAAGGAATGTCAGGTCTTTTCCTTCTCTTTGGATTGAGCTGCTTGTGGTTTTATTGTTACTATTGTTGAACTGTGAGATTTCTTTATATATTTTGGCCCACATTCAGATGTACAATATGTAACATGTTTTGGCACTTGAAAATGATCTTTTCACTTTCTTGATCCATGGTCTATTACTTGTTAATAGTGCTTTAAATGGCCTCCCAACTGTATTTAGTCTGTACATATAGAGTATGATCTTTGATGTCTGTGCACAAGACAGAATCGTTAAGTCAACTATTTAACACCCACAACACATTTATCTCCCATTTGTTATGGTGAGACATTGGAAAATTTTCTTGGCTACTCTGAAATATACACTGCCATTGACTACAATTAACTATGGGTTACTTCTACCTGCACCTCTTTTCAATGTGAAATTTACATATTGCTACAAATAGCTCCTTGGTGTTTCCTTCCCACAGTGGGTTTAGACTTATTTTATTAATTAATTATTTAATTAATTAATGTATTTATTTATAATAAAGTGTTCTGCCTGCACACCAGAAAGGGACACTATATTTCATTATAGATGGTTGTAAGCCACCATGTGGTTGCTGGGAATTTAACTCAGGACCTCTATAAGAGCTACCAGTGCTTTTAACCACTGAGTCATCTCTCCAACTACAGTCCAGGGATTATTTCCTGCAGGCAAATACTAGTAGACACTGCTTGGTGGAAGGTCAGGTCATTGTTCACATTTAAGGTTAATTTATAGGCATAGCAATGATCATTTACCATGTGTCGTATTATAGAAAAAGTGAGACAGCAAACACAGTCATTGAGTCAGGGTCACATAGGCCATCAGTGGCACAAGCTATCTGTCCAAATCCACATCTCCATGTCCCCATCATGGAGACCTACTAGGTGACCTTCACTCTTCTTGATCATTTCATAGACTCAGGATTCTTATAGGGCTCCCAGATTCATATCAATCAACATCAAACACCTGACAAGATTAGCCCACCTATGATCCAGCTGGACCTAAATGGCAGCCAGATCCTGAGCTGTGTGAGATCTCTGACAGGCTGTCATGTTTCTCAGGGAAGCCCAATTGGAAGACTAATCATAACCTATCTGTAGGACAGCCCTGAACAGCAAAGGCTGGGAGGGCTCTGGTCTACACAGAGCAGGAGAGGTCAGTATAGCTGGAGGTACCCGAACCTTGTGTCTCAAGGCAGCAATGGGTCAGTGAGGACCAGGAAATAAAATGAGATCTGTGATTTCAAGTCTTTAGTCTGACCATCACCAAGCACTGCAGCTCAGTTCTCTCATGAGAAAGGCCTTGCTTCTTTCATACATAGTACAGGAGGCCCCATTATCTCTGAGCACACAGCCACTCCATCTGCCCTGCTTCCTGCCTGATTCTTTAGGGATCTGGGTCATCTGGGAGTTAAGAGACTATGTCTGGCTGTAAGAGGCCTTTGTAAGGTAAAAAAGTACCACATAGGACAATCATCTCTCTGTGGTCAGCACGGCACTGCTACCCAAGCCCAACATCACAACCAATAATTCCAATCCCATGGAAGGTGAGGACTCAGTAGCATTAATGTGTGAGAATAAGACTCAGAATACAGCCTACCTGTGGAGGATAAATGATCAAAGTCTCTCAGAAGTGGACAGGCTGAATCTGTCTGAGGACAACAGGACTCTCACTTTAATCAGTGTTGTGAGGACTGACACAGGACACTATGAATGTGAACCTGGAACCGAGTGAGGGACTCCCCCAAGCGATCCATTCTCTCTGAATATTACCTGTAAGTATTTTCTGTTTCATCCTGGCCCCAACTGCCTAAACACAGAGGGCTAGAGTTACCATAGTTAGTCCCTTGGGTTCATGACACAGATCTACCATACAGATACCTAGGCTGCCAGGGCATCCTGGCCCAGTCCAAGCATATGTGGACAGGCCCGGTATTGAGGATGAATGGGTTGCAGGGACCTCTGCCTAGAGAGACTCAGGGTGATGGAGACAGGGGACATGTCAGACTCAGTCTCAGTGCACACAAGAGTGTGCAGTGGGGATGTTTGTGTGTTGTGCTTGAGTACGATCAGGGCTTGTGCATGCTGAATGAGTACTCTTCTGCTAATCTGAACCCCAGCTCTGGGTAGGACCTGCTTAGCTAAGGTTAAAGCACAGCTCAAAGAGATACTATGTCCTTCTACAGACCAGAATTTCCCCTTCCCTCTGCTGACATCACATGTGGCTTTGTTCTGTTTGCTCCAGATTATCCAGATGTCCTGATCATATCCCCCTCAAATATTCATTTCCATTGAAGGACAAACCTCACATCTCCTGCCACACAGATGCTAATCCACCTGCACAGTACTCTTGGTTTGTCAATGGAGAGCTCCAGTCATCCTCCCAAGAGCTCTTTATCTCCAACACAAATACTAATAATTCGGGATCCTATGCCTGCCTCATCTATAACTTTTTTCCTGGAGTCAATAGGACCACAGTGAAGCAAATTACAGTCCTTAGTAAGTGTATTTCTGAAATATCAGAACAAGGTTTGGAGTGGAGTCTTTTTGCTTTCTGGGAAGGTACAGAAGCATTTAATTTCCAACCCATGTCTATGGGAACAAGCAAAACTCAGTCTTCCCCCAAGCCTCCTGTTCAACGCCTATGTCTAATGGCCTCCTTGTTCTCTAATTTCTGGCTGATAGAAATGGAGCTTGCAATGTGAGGAGGAGGTTCTCCCAGCCTTGTAAAGTCTTAGCTTGTGTGAGGTTAGGAGAGCCTCCAGGTCAAGATTTCTTTCTGTACCTAACAAAGCTTTCCTGTCCCCTCCATTTTCATTTTATGACCTCCATGCCCTACAAGGAAAACCCAGGGCTTTCAACAGTGCTCACATTCTTATTGTCCAAATTGGAGGAGAATATGCCCCACACATGGGGACTAGACCTCTGCTCCCAGGTCTGCTCCTTTCTCAGCTCTGACTCCATGGGATGGGAAGAGTGGGTGGAGAAGGTGCCTGGGAGCCCTGTTCTGAGTCAGGGTAAACCAAGTCACTGACAGTTGATGATGTTCTTTTGCTTACTCTTCTAAAGCTTCAATAAACAAATAGTTGCCCAGCAGTGGTGGTGCACACCTTAATCTCAGCACTCGGGAGACAGACTCAGGTGGATCTCTGTGAGTTCTAGGCCAGCCTAGTCTACAGAGTGAGATCCAGGAAAGGCACAAAGCTATACTGAGAAACCCTGTCTCAAAAAAACCAAAAACCAAAAACAAACAAATAGCTGAGTGTGGTGGCACACATCTTTGATGCCAGCACTGAGGAGGGAAAGGCATGTAGATAGTGTGAGTTTGAGGCCAGCCTGGTCTACATAGCAAGTTCCAAGTGAGCTAAAACTGTACAGTGAGACCCTGGCTCAAAAAATATCAATACTGAGGATTAGACTTGTAAGCTGTGGTCAGCACTGTGATTATTCACTTCTTCTCTGTAGTATTTAATCCATATCAATGGGGCAGGAAATAAATTTTTTTCTACATACAGAAATCCTTCAGTTAGGAATCTCTCCCATCCTGAGGAATAGCCTTTAACACTTTTTAAGATTAACTGGGCCATCCTAACCTCATGACAAATTATTTGATTAAAAATAAACAGAAGGCTATTTTATAAAAGGGGGGCCTGATTCTTCACACTCAAAAAAGTGTGAGCAATAACCCCACAAAAATAATTGGGAAATACATTCTCCCCACCATGAGATTTCTGGAGATTTGGGCTGAAGAGGCTCCCAGAATCTACACAAATACCCTGAGTCAGGGTCACTGTGAGTAATCTTGGTAGGAGTAATTTTCAGCTCTCTCCTAAGAGTCTCTTGAACAGATGTGGTCATAGCAGCTCTCTCCTTACAGACCATATCTTGAACCCAAACATGCAATCTTGCAGAAGGCTCATTCATTCTCTTGGCCCTGTGAACTGGCTGAGATCTCTGAGGGTGAAGAACTCTCAGCTGGTCCCCTCCACTATTTATCCACAGATCCAGTGACTCCCCCCTCCATCTGAGTCACCAACACCACTGTCAAAGATATGATCTCTGTGTTCCTGACCTGCTTGTCAAACGACACTGGGATTTCCATTCATTGACTCTTCAAAGGTCAGAGTGTTGAGATCACAGACAGGATGATGCTGTCCCAAAACAACATCACCCTCCAAATAGTCTCTGTGAGGGTGGAGGATTCTGGGGACTATCAGTGTGAAGTATCCAATCAAGTCAGTTCCAAGAAGAGTGACCCCATCCAGCTGGACATAATAGGTGAGTGACCTCTGTTCCCTCCTTATTCCATAGTGTTGGGGATGGGGGCAGTTTCTTTATCAACAGAGTGCAGAATGGGTCAAAGTCACAGGGAGAAAAACATTGTTCAGGAAACAAATACAGCCAGCTTAGTGATGGATGCCTGTTAATCTCATGATACAACGCCAAGCAAGGTGAGCACAGTGCTGTATGTCTTTAACCCCAGCACACCAGAGGCAGAGACAGTTGGATCTCTATGAGTTCCCAACTACCCTGGTTTTGTAGCCAGTTTGAGGTTAGCCAGAGCTACATAGTGAGACCCTGTCTCAAAAGAGAGAGACCATGAAGCAGGAAACATAGAAGTACAAGGCCAGCTCAGATTACATTATGAGACCTGGTCAATAATAACAACAAGAGATGTCAATAGAGCAAATAGAAATGCAAAGTGATTAAGAGTTTAGGGTCTGAGTCAGTCACAGTCCACCCTCAGAAACTAGTAAAATATTCACATTATTCTACACTTCTTTCGACACATTCAGATTTTCTTTAAATTATTTTCAAAGCCTAATATGAATACTGCATAGACCCTAGTCTTATTGTGTTGTGGACAGGACAAAGATAGGAGAAAACAATACATTTTTCACTGTTGAGAATCTTTTTCAAGTAGTTTGTTTCAAAGGTTTCAATCCATAAATATAAATTTCATAGATAGAAAGGACCTGTAATGAGTTTCTTACTACATTTGCATATCTATTCATTTTGTGTGCATGTCCCACACCCATGAGTGGAGGTCAGTGGACAATTTGTGGGAGCCAGTTCTTCAGGGACTGGGGATTAAACTCAGGTGGGTAAACCACCCCTTTATCTGCTAAGCCATTTCACTGGTCCACATTTGTTTGTGCATTTATTTCCATGTGGCAGTTAGGGGTAGGTACTGGGAGGGAGTTTGGCAGGCACTCTTCCCAACTGAGCCATCTTGGCGGCCCATATACTGAGTTTCTTATCCTCATGCTGACATTTGAAGCATGACATCCCTGCACAAGACTCTTTTTTCTGATAACTGTTTTTTTGTGGTGTGTAGTAGTATGTGTGTGTATATATATGGTTTATGGGACTGGAAAGATAGCTCAATAGTTAAGCACCCGGGCAACTATTTCAATGGACAGGGGTTCAATTCCCAGCACCCACATGGCAGCTTATTACTGTCTGTAACTGAAGTTCCAAGGAATTCAATACCCTCTTTTCTTCTCCTCATATACCAAACATGTGTGTGGTGTAGAGACATACAAGCAGCCAAAAGGCCCATATGGTGCATGTGGCATCATAACAAAGACACCATTCGAAATCCAATTTCAAGATGTTTTCATCCTGTCTCCTAAAAGTCTGATGACCTTCAGCTCTGATCTTTGATCCATGTAGAGCTGATTTGTATATGTTGTTAGGTGAAGGCTTAACTTCATTCTTTTACCTGGATATCCTAACTTCCCAACACCCCTTGTATAACTGATTATTTGCCCATCATTGAACAATCTTAGCAGCCTGATCAAAACTCATCTGGTCACAGAGGGGCAGATGGACAGCAAGAATGCCTTCCAGATTCTGTAACTCAATGGGACAACTCTGTTTAACACCAATAAATTCAAAAGAGCCAGCAGAAATGAATTTTTTATATTTATTTTATTTTGATTTTTTTATTAAGAGATGTTCTATTTGTTTTACATATCAACCATGAAATCCCCTGTCCTCTCTTCCCCTCCTCCCAGCCTTCCTCGCAAATCCACCCCTCATTCCCACCTCCTCCAAGGCAAGGTCTTCCCTGGGGAGTCATCAGAGCCTGGTTCCTTCAGTTGTGGCAGGTCCAATCCCCTCCTCCCTGTACCAAGGCTGAGCTAAGTGTCTCAGCATAGGCACTAAGTTCCAAAAAGCCAGCTCATGCACTAAGGACAGGTCCTGGTCCCACTGCCTGGGGTCCTCCTAAAGAGTTCAAGCTACAGAACTGTCTCACTTATCTAGAGGACCTAATCCCGTTCCATGGGATCTCCTGAGTATTGGACACAGTTCATGTGTTTCCACTATTTTGGCTAGTTGTCTCTACTTTTCCAATCATATCTCTTGCTCATATGATCCTTCCTCTCTATCTCTCCTCGACTGGACTCCTGGGACTCCACCTGGGAATTGACCAAGGATCTCTGCATCTGCTTCCATTGTCCCTGGATGAGGGTTCTATCATGACAGTTAGGGTGTTCGGCCATCCCATCACCAGTATAGGTCAGCTCAGGCACCCCCTGGACCATTGCCAGCAGTCTAGAGTGGAGTCATCTATATGGGTTTCTGGGGACCTCTCTAGCACTCTGCATCTTCCTATTCCCATGGGATCTTCGTTTATCATGGTGTCTCTTTCCTTGTTTTCCCACTCTGTTCCTGATCCTGCTAGGACCTTCTTCTGCTCCCCTAAGCTCTCTTTCTCCTGACCCTTGCCCTCCATTACCCCCCTCAACCCCAGGTTGCTCATGTAGATCTCATGTATTTCTCCATTGCTGGGCAATCCTGTGTCTTTCATAGGGTCCTCTTTACTAGGTAGCCTCCCTGGAGCTGTGAGTTGCAGTCTGGTTATCCTTTGCTTTTCATCTAGTATCTACTGATGAGTAGTATCTACTGATGAGCTACCATGTGTGTCTTTCTGAGTCTGGGATACCTCACTCAGGATGATTTTTTCTAGATCCATCCATTTGCCTCCAAACTTCATGCTGTCATTGTTTTTCTCTGCTGAGTAGTACTCCATTGTGTATATGTACCACATTTTCTTTATCCATTCTTCAGTTGAAGGACGCCTAGGTTGTTTCCACGTTCTGGCTATTACAAATAAGGCTACTATGAACATAGTTGAGCATGTGTCCTTGTGGTATGATTGAGCATTCCTTGGGTGTATCCTCAAGAGTGGTATCGCTGGGTGTTAAAGGAGATCAATTCCCAATTTTCTGAGAAAGTACCATACTGATTTCCAAAGTTGCTGTACAAGTTTGCACTCCCACCAACAGAGGAGGAGTGTTCCCCTTGCTCCACATCCTCCCCAGCATAAGCTGCCTTCAGTGTTTTTGATCTTAGCCCTTCTGACAGGTGTATGGTGGTATCTCAGAGTCGTTTTGATTTGCATTTCCCTGATGACTAAGGATGCTGAGCAATTCCTTAAATGTCTTTCAGCCATTTGAGCTTCTTCTGGTGAGAATTCTCTGTTTAGCTCTATAGCCCATTTTTAATTGGACTGTTGGGTATTTTGATGTCTATTTTCCTGAATTCTTTATATATTCTGGATATCAGCCCTCTGTCAGATATGGGGTTGGTGAAGATCTTTTCCTATTCTGTAGGCTGTCATTTTGTCTTATTGACCGTGTCCTTTGCCCTACAATTGCTTCTCAGTTTCAAGAGGTCCCATTGATTGATTGTTTCTCTCAGTGTCTGTGCTACTGGTGTTATATTTAAGAAGTTATCTCTGGTGCCAATGCATTCAAGACTACTTCCTACTTTCTCTTCTATCAGGTTCAGAGTAACTGGATTTATGTTGAGGACTTTGATCCACTTGGACTTAAGATTTGTGCATGGTGACAGATATGGATCTATTTGCAGTCTTCTACATGTTGACGTCCAGTTATGCCAGCACCATTTGTTGAAGATGCTTTTTTTTCCATTTTACAGTTTGGGCTTCTTTGTTGAAAATCACCTATTAGTAGGTGTCCGAATTAATGTTAGGTTCTTCAGTTCAGTTCCATTGGTCCACATGTCGGTTTTTATGCCAGTACCAAGCTGTTTTTATTACTGTAGCTCTAAAGTAGAGCTTGAAGTCAGGGATCATGATGCCTCCAGAGGTTGTTTTATTATACAGGATTCTTTTGGCTATCCGGGGTTTTTTTGTTTTTCCATATGAAGTTGAGTATTGTTCTTTCCAGGTCTATGAAGAATTGTGTTGGGATTTTGATGAGGATTGCATTGAATCTGTAGACTGCTTTTGGTAAGATTGCCACTTTTACTATGTTAATCCTACCTATCCATGAACATGGGAGATCTTTCCATTTTCTGACAACTTCTTCAACTTCTTTCTTCAGGGACTTAAAGTTTTTTGTCATACAAGTCCTTTGCTTGCTTAGTTAGAGTTACCCCAAGTTATTTTATATTACTTGTGGCTATCGCAAAGGGTGATGTTTCTCTGATTTTTTTCTCAGCCTGTTTGTCATTTGTATATAGTAGGGCTACTAATTTTTTTGAGTTAATCTTGTATCCTGCCACATTAATGAAGGTGTTTATCAGCTGTAAGTGTTCCTTGGTCAAATTTTTGGGGTCACTTATGTATACTATCATGTCATCTGCAAATACTGAAAGTTTAACTTCTTCCTTTCCAATTCCTATCCCCTTGATCTCCTTTTGTTGTCTTATTGCTCTAGCTAGAACTCCAAGTACTATATTGAATAAATATGGGGAGAATGGACAGCCTTGTTTTGTTCCTAATATTGGTGGATTTGCTTTGAGTTTCTCTCCATTTACTTTGATGTTGGCTGTTGTCTTGCTATAAATTGCCTTTATTATGTTTAGGTATGTTCCCTGTATTCCTGATCGCTCCAAGACCTTTATCATGAAGGGGTGATGGATTTTGTCAAAGGCCTTTTCAGCATCTAATGAAATGATCATGTGGTTTTTTTTTTCTTTCAGTTTGTTTCTATACTGTATTACATTGACAGACTTTTGTATGTTGAACCATCCTTCCATCTCTGGGATGAAGCCTACTTGACCAACTTGGATAATTGTTTTTATGTGTTCTTGAAGTCTGTTTGTCAATATTTTATTGAGTATTCTTGTTTCGATGTTCATGATGGAGATTGGTCTATAATTCTCTTTCTTTGTTGTATCTATGTTTGGCTTGGCAATCAGAGTAACTGTAGACTCATAGAAGGAGTTTGGTAATGTTCCTTCTGTTCCTATTGTGTGGAACAATTTAAAGAGTATTGGTATTAACTCTTCTTTGAAGATCTGGTAGAATTGTGCATTGAAACCATCTGGTCCTTGGCTTTTTTTGTTTGGGAGACTTTTAATGATGGTTTCTATTTCCTTAGGGATTATTGGTCTATTTAAGTAGTTCATCTGGTCTTGATTTAACTTAGGTATATGGTACCTATCCAGAAAATTGTTCATTTCTTTTAGATTTTCCAATTTTTTAGAGTACAGGTTGTTGAAGTATGAGCTGATTATTCTCTGGATTTCCTCATTGTCAGTTGTTATGTCTCCCTTTTCATTTCTGATTTTGTTAATTTGGGTGTTCTCTCTCTTTCTTTTGGTAGTCTGGATAAGTGCTTGTCTATCTTGTTGATTTTCCTAAGGAACCAACTCTTTGTTTCATTGATTCTTTGTATTGTTCTCTTTGTTTCTATTTTATTGATTTCAGCTCTCAATTTGATTATTTCCTGCCATCTATTCCTCCTGGGTGACTTTTATTCTTCTTGTTCTAGAGCTTTCAGGTGTGCTGTTAAGTCACTAGTGTGAGATTTCCCTAAATTCCCTAAATTCTTTATGTGGGCATTTAGAGCTATGAATTTTGTTCTTAGCACTTCTTTCATAGTGTCCCATAAGTTTTGGTATGTACTATATTCATTTTCATTGACCTCTAGGAAGTCTTTAATTTCTTTCTATTACTTCCTTGACCCATTGTTGATTCAGTTGAGCATTATACAGTTTCCATGAGATTGTAGGCTTTCTGTAATTTTTGTTGTTGTTGCAATCTAACTTTAAGCCATGGTGGTCTGATAGAATACAGGAGGTTATTCCAATTGTTTTGTATCTATTGAGGTTTGCTTTGTGACCGAGTATGCAGTTAATTTTTGAGAAGGCTTCATGGGGTGCTGAGAAGAAAGTATATTCTTTTTTGTTAGGGTGGAATGTTCTGTAGATATCAATTAAGTTCATTTGAGTCACATCATCAGTTAAGCGCTTTAATTCTCTGTTAAGTTTTGAGTTGGCAGATCTGTCCAGTGGTGAGAATGTTGAAGCCTCCCATTATTAATGTGTGGGGTTTTATGTGTGATTTAAGTTTTAGTAATGTTTCTTTTACATATGTGGGTGCCCTGGAGTTTGGGGCATAAATGTTCAGAATTGAAACTTCATCTTGGTTTATCTTCCCTGTGATGAATATGTAATGTCCTTCTTGATCTTTTTTGATTGATTTTAGTTTGAAGTCTATTTTGTGGGATATTAGGATAGGTACACCAGCTTGCTTCTTAAGACCATTTGATTGGTAAGACTTTTCCCAGTCTTTTATTCTGAGGTAGAGTCCATCCTTGAAATTGAGGTGTGTTTCTTGTATGCAACAGATGAATGGGTCCTGTTTTTGTATTCATTCTGTCAGCCCGTGTCTTTTTATAGGTGAATTAAGTCCATTGATATTAAGGGATATTAATGACCCATGATTGTTAGTTCCTGTTATCTTTTGGTGGTAGTGAGTATATATTTCTCTTCTTTGGGCTTTGCTAATGTGGGGTTACCTATTGCCTGTATTTTTGTGGGTGTATCTGACTTCCTTAGGTTGGAATTTTCCTTCTAGTGCTTTTTGTAGGGCTTGATTTGTGGATAGGTATTGTTTAAATCTGCTTTTGTCCTAGAATGTCTTGTTCACTCCGTCTATGGTGATTGAAAGTTTTTCTGGGTATATTAGTCTAGGATGGCATCCATGGTCTCTTAGTGTCTGCATTAATGTCTGTCCAGGTCCTTCTGGCTTTCAAAGTCTCCATTGAGAAATTGGGTGTTATTCTGATGGCTTTGCTTTTATAAGTCACTTGGCCTTTTTCTTTTACTGCTCTTAATATTCTTTCTTTATTCTGTAGATTTAGTTGTTTAATTATTATGTAGCAATGGGACTTCTTTGGGTGTGGGGGGTCTAGTCTGTTTGGTGATCTATATTCTTCTTGTATCTTCATAGGCATTTCCTTCTTTAAGTTGGGAAAGTTTTCTTCTATGATCTTGTTGAATATATTTTCTGTGCCTCTTAGTTGGTATTCTTTTCTTTTTCTATCCCTATTATTCTTAGATTTGGCCTTTTCATGGTATCCCAGATTTCCTGGACATTTTGTGCTATGGCTTTTTTGAATTTGGTATTTTCTTTGACTGATGAATCTGTTTCCTCTATTGTATCCTCTACAACAGAGATTCTCACTTCCATCGCTTGTATTCTATTGGTTATGCTTGCATCTGTGTTTCCTGTTTGTTTACTCAGATTTTCTATTTCCAGCATTCCATCTGTTTTTGTCTTCTTCATAGTTTCTATATCCCTTTTCAGGTCTTGAAGTGTTTCCCTCCCATGTTTAATTGCTTTCACATCGTTTTCTTATCTTTCTTTAAGGGATGTGTTGATTTCTTCCAATTTTTTTATCTGTCTTTTCCTCTATTTGTTTATTGATTTCTTCCCTTTTTTGTTTGTCTTTTCTTCAATTTCATTTCTCATTTTTTCTTGAAAGGCCTCTAGCATCTTCATGATGCTGTTCTTAAGGTTGCTTTCTTCTGCTTCTTCTACTTTGTGATGTTCAGGTCTTGCTGTTGGAGGAGGACTAGGTTCTGGTGATGCCATATAGCTCTTCCTGTTGTTGTATATATTTTTCCATTGACGTCTGTCCATCTCTTCCTCTAATAGGTATAAGAGGTGCCTGTGTCTGAGTGAGTTGCTATTGCCCCACTCTGTGCTTGTTGTGTCTGTGTCTCGGGGGCCCCTCTAGGTGCAATCTTAGTTCTTGGTCTAATGAGAGCAGGCAGATTCTGTGTCTCAGGGAGCTGCTCTTGGGTCAACCCAAGCTTGTTGATTCTCTAACTCACAGAGCTGCTCTTGGTCTTATCAGGGCTCTCTGTCCAGTCAGAGCTTATAGATTCTGTGTTTCAGGACGCCTCTCTTGGACCGAGAGATGGCAGATTCTATGTCTCAGAAAACCACTCTTGGTCTAATGAGGACTGGCAGATTCCCTGTCTCAGGAGGTTACTCTTGTTCCCATGAGAGCTCTTTGTCCAATGAGGGCTGCCAGCTTGGTTTCCATGCCCCAGGAACTGGCTGGGGTCTCAGGAGGATGGGTATGGTGGCAGGGTGTATAGATTGCAGGGTTCAGTGGGGGGTTTTGGTGAGTGTGGGGCCTTCCTGCAGGAGCCCTGCCTGCTGGCCAGCAACTGGGACAGAGTTGGGCAGGGGTTCCTAGGGACCAGCTGTGTCCCAGGGATGGGGAAAAGGGGCAGGCCTCTCTGGGTATGGAGCCTCATATTCTTTCAGTTAACTCCTGGCCACAGAAACCAGAGAGGTGAATATTTACATCAATCACAATTAGAACAATGAGAAAAAGATGTGATCATTAAAAATAACTGTAATTTTAATGTAAAAATTGCTATGTGACTTTCTCCTATCTTCAGAGCCTTCCAAGGACTGCCAGAGTGGATATGATTTAGACTGCAGCCTAAAGCACACAATCTCCCAACATCGTACTTACAGGAGTACTAGGAGAGAATACCCTGATTATTGCCTCACCTCTCCTAATCTACCTTCTCACAGGAAGTGCACTCCCCAAAGGAACAAACAGATGTCAGACACAATCAGAGAGTTCTTGTCACTTGCTCAGTGAGGATGAAATTAATGTGATGCTTCTTCTCTTTTCTGTCAATGACAGGTGAACATCGACCTTCATTATGGGGTATTATTGCCCAATGTCTGATGGGGCTGATTGCAGTAATATTTGTACTGGTTTTCCTGTGGCGCAGACATCGTGGCAGGTGAAGTGACTTCCACCATTCCACCTACTCTTCCATTCCCTCCACGTTCTGAAAAGGGAAGGGGCTTCCTTCACTTTGTGTCTGGACTCCATCTCATTCTCTTTGCTATGTGTCTGCTGTGTTCCTCATATCACTGATGTCCTATGTCCTGTACCCCACTGTTTGTTGGTTATGGTCACTCCTTTCCTGTGAAGTTTGGAGATAAATTGACTTCATCTTTCACCAGGGAGCCACAAATGGAGAACGACATTAAACAGGTGGACAATGAGCCAACCAACCTCAATGAGCCAACCAACCTCAATGAAACCTCAAAAGCAGCCTCAAATGTGAAACCTCAAAAGAAGAAGAAGGCAAACGTATAAGCACCACATCCAAAACCAGTTAGAAAACAGCAAATATGATGGGGCAAAAGGATCAAAGGCTAGGAGGGACTGGTTAGATTGGAAAAGGAGGCAGCACCAAGAAAGACAGTGGCAGATGTGGTGTGAATGCACAGCAAGGACACCAAGCACCTCCCAAGAAACATTGGCTCCCAGGGTCCTTCCCAACTGAGGAACCAAACAACAGTGACAGAGTCTCCCTTTTCTTTAGGGCAAGAAGTAAGAGCATGCTCAGTGAGGACAACTGGACTTGTCCACCCACAGTAAGTAAAGGCACTGACCTTTGGGAATCAAAGGTCCCACCACCTGCCCATCCTTCCACGGCATCCTGGACACTAGCCACTGTCTCCTGTCTGACTTACAGAGCAGATCTTCTTTTCCCAGCCTCTGGCTGGCATTTTCTTTTTTTTTGAATTTATTTTATTTTATAACATAATTCAACTTTACATATCAGCCATAGATTCCCCCGTTCTCCCTCCTCTCGCCCCGCCCCCTTCCCTCCCAGCCCACTCCCCATTTCCATCTCCTCCAAGGCAAAGACTCCCCCGAGGATTGAGATCGATCTGGTGGACTCAGCCCAGGCAGGTCTAGCCCCCTCCTCCCAGGCTGAGCCTAGGGTCTCTACCAAGCCCCGGGTTTCAAACAGCCAACTCATGCACTGAGCACGGGACCCGGTCCAACTGCCTGTATGCCTCCTAAATAGATCAAGCCAATCAACTGTCTCACCCATTCTGAGGGCCTGATCCAGTTGGGGGTCCCTCAGCCATTGGTTCACAGTTCATGTGTTTCCATTCGTTTGGCCACTTGTCCCTGTATTCCATCCATCCCTGGTCCCAACAACTCCTGCTCACATAAACCCTCCTCCTTCTCGCCAGTTGGACTCCCGGAGCTCCACCCAGGGCCTGACCGTGGATATCTGCATCTAGTTCCCTCAGTCACTGGATGGGGTTTCTAGCACGACAATTAGGGTGTTTGGCCATCCTATCACCAGGGTAGGTCTGATCAGGCTATTGCTCGACCATTGCCAGCAGTCTATTGTGGGGGCATCTCCGTGGATTTCTGTGGGCCTCTCCAGCACTTTGCTTCTTCTTATTCTCATGTGGTCTTCATCTCTCACGAACATTCCTTGTATCCCCTCTCTGTTCTTGATCCAGTTGGGACCTCCCCCTCCCCCAAGTTCTCATTCCCTCGCCCCCAGCCCCTCACCACCCCCACTCACGTCCAGACTGTTCATGTAGATTTCATCCATTTCTCCGTCATTGGACGATCCATGTGTCTCTCCTGGAGTCCTGCTATCCAGGTAGCCTCCCTGGTGTTGTGAGTAGCTGTCCAGTCATCCTTATTCCACAACTAGTATTCTCCTATGAGTGGGTACATACCATGTATGTCTTTCTGAGTTTGGGTTACCTCACTCAGGAGATTTTTTCTAGATCCCTCCATTTGCCTGCAAACCTCATGATGTCATTGTTTTTCTTTGCTGAGTAGTATTCCATTGTATATATGTACCACAGTTTATTTATCCATTCTTTGGTTGAAGGGCATCTAGGTTGTTTCCAGGTTCTGGCTATTACAAATAATGCTGATATGAACATAGCTGAGCAAGTGCCCTTGTGGTATGATTGAGCATTCCTTGGGTATATGCCCAAGAGTGGTATAGCTGGATCTTGGGGGAGATTGATTCCCAATTTTCTAAGAAAGCACCATATTGATTTCCAAAGTGGCTGTACTAGCTTGCATTCCCACCAGCAGTGGAGGAGAGTTTCCCTTACTCCACAGGCTCAATAAATCAATAAACTTAGGGGGACTCTCTACTGTGTGTGTCTGGGTCCCAAGGACCACTGTGCTCCTCATTGTCAAAGGAACATGTCAGTCACAAATACCACTGAGGAAAGGATAATCAAGGCTTTGTGAACTTAGAGAACTCCTGAACTGAATAATCCAGGTCTCTGTCCTTGTTACCTCTCCTCTGGTCCTAATAACCTAGGTCTGTGAAACAGACTCTGTAGGAGTCTGAACTTGGGCATGCCACCCCTCACTCCCCACCCCACATCTACCACCACCTCCTGTTACCTCCTTTGCCTACAATCACAAGTCTTAGATGAGCTTTGTACTTCCATGATCTGGGGACTCTTCTCTTGCTTCCCCAGGTCACGTGACAACTCTCCTAATGAGGCAAGCACTGCCACTTTCACTGCCTGCTTCCTCTCACATGTCTCTGGAGAGATGGGGACACTCAGAGCCACAACTGTGTGTCCTTAGTTCCTCGAGCAGCAGACTAGGAGCTGCACCTCTCTTACCCTTAGCCTGCTCGCCTGCATTCTGCCCCCTACAAAAGAGGTTGCAGGTGTGGATGAGCTAGCCCCTGTGTAGTTCCCAGCACAGGCCCAAAGGAGGAAGGGCCACACCCCTCTCCCATGTCTCTCCTCATCTGAACCTGCTCTGGCCTTCAAAGGAAAGACTCCATTCCAACCAGTCAGAAGTGCAGGCTCTGGGATCTCACTCTGACCCCTCCTCTGCCCAGCATCCTAGTCCCTTGTAGTCTGGCAGATGGATTCAGACAAGAGACATCCTGTCGTGTAGAAGACTGGCAGGTTTCTTAGAGAAAGATGGGAGGCATGCTCAACAGTGAGGGTGGACATTGGCCAAAGGGCCACTGCAGATGAAAGGCCCTCAAGGAGTGAGAGTGGACAATGGCCAGGGACCAC
>CABHPQ010132075.1:31931-81804 GCA_902168405.1 Peromyscus aztecus | reverse complement strand
TTTACTGGTCATTTTTTCATGGGTCCTGCATGTGCAGTTGATACAACAGTTTGTCAAACAGTCCAGGCAAGAACAGTTTCTTTCTAAAATGCTAACTTATGCCATAAGGAAAGCAAACTCCATATGGAGTTACTTCAATGCCCATCATGTTCTTTTAAGTAAATTGGTGCTGCCAGGAGCAGACATGTCTCTTTATCCAGAAAGTCTAAGTTTTTAAAATATTTTAAATGCCATATTCTGTAGGTCTTTGAGTGTTTGAAGATTACCTACCTAATTTAAATGTATCTATGTATATCTAAGAAACTTAACTAACATGATTATAAGTGTGATTATCATAGATGACTAATTAGTAATCTATATTTCTTAATTATACATTACAATTTTAACTGAGTTGCATAAACATACATTAAACAAAAGTAGAAATATATATAGTATAATGAAATTAACTTTAAATTTGTATCAATAAACCAGAATCCATAGCAATGTAAAGATTTTAAACAAGTTGTTGCTCTTTTAAAGTAGATTCAATAATCTACACTTTTATCCTATTATATCTATATCATATCCCCTCTTTTCTTTTAGAAAAAAAAATGATGTGATCAATAACAATTTGTAACTAACCCCTAAAAAAAGCAAACATCCAAAACCCATTTTTAAGAATGTGGGCATAGTTTTCTAGGCTACTTCCTGCTGATTGTAGGTGCTGGTAGTCTTACAGAGACATAAGGAAAATTTTAGGATTATGGTCAAGTCCTGACTAGAGTAGTCTGTGAGGCTGTATTCTCTAAGCCAGTTGCCTTGAAACTGTCCTGGATATTGGATCAACTGGAGACCTCTCATGGGGTCTTCCTTGATGGAACCATATTAATCTGGAAGGAATCCACAGGTTCTCATCTTCTGTGGAAACAAAAGCAGAACTTCTTTTCCAAAGCAACATATCCTTAGACATAAATTTTGAAGTCAAGAAAGCTTTAAAATATATATATTGGTTTAACTGAGTAGCCTTTACAAACAAATGTCTTTCTGTAATTAGAAATCCCAAAGACAATATAATCCAGACTCTCTGTGTGATTTCCATCTTTATATCACTTATTTTTTATATTACTCTACTGTCTCTTTAAAGATTTTATTTTTTTAATTATCTATTTCTTTATATAACTGTCTTCCTTTTCCTCTCTCTTCCAAGCCTATGTACATTTTTACACATAATGTAAACCACTTAGAGGTTTTACTCCATCTGAGTCTGTCTTTGGTGTATCTATAATCCTTTTCTGGTCATTGCAGACTACAGCATGGCTAAGATTAAAGTAGCAGCTCTGACTTCTGACTCAGGCTACTTCAACTTTTCAACATCATGGAGGTACCCAGGAGAGTCACGCTTACCCCACCTACTCTGGGGCCCGTGCTGCCTTCAGGTAGCATGCAGGTGGTCCATAAACCCCTTTTGTCTGTATGGGTAAAGGCTAAATCCACCATGCAGTGTACTGCGCCATTTGGAGACACCTCTGTGTACTGAACAGGGAATCCACCATGCTGTAGTCTAGCCCAAATGCTGCGGCATCTCGCAGTCCATCTGAGACATGAAATAGGAAGCTGCTTTTGGCTCTGTTTTAGAATCTCTTATTACATACTCTCAGATTTTATGTGGAAACTTCACATTGGGCAGCCAAATGTAGCCAGAAGTTTCTCCAGTCCCACCCAGGCCTGTGGACCCACAGCAGATTACAAAATAATCACTCAGAGGCTTATATTAATTATAAACTGTATGGCCAATGGCTTAAGTTTCTTGCTAGCTAGCTCTATCATCTTAAATTAATCCATTTCTATTAATCTATGTTTTGCCTTTGACAATGGTGTTATCAGAATGCTGGCATGTTGCTCCTTGGGTGGCATGCTAGTATCTCTCCTGCCCTCTGCCTATCTTCTTCCTGTCTCTCTCTTGGATTTCCTGCCTAGCTATAACCTGACTTGCCATAGACCAGAGCAGCTTCTTTATTAACCAGTGATAGCAACACATATTCACAACATACAGAAAAACCATCCCATAGCAACAAGAAACAGACAAGGTAGCCCTTTGCCATTGGGAAATGCCTTGGGATGCCTCTCACAGGCCACCATGTCAAATTTGATTCAGTTATTTCCTGTTGTCATGGAAGAAATTCCTTCCCAGAACAATTAAAAAACCTAATATGATCTCTGAAGTCTCCAAAAAGGTAATGGGACCCAACAATGATAATTCCACATAGAATATAATTCCACTAAGCTGACAACCACCACCCAAAGATTGCCTTTGGACTACAAACTGTTCAGTACAATTTTGAGGTGGCTAGCTGAGATGATCCAGCCTAACAGACTACTCTAGCCAGGACTTGACACAAGCCCTACACTTTCCCATTATGCAGATACTGGACAACAAATGATACAGCTACTTCTTCAGGGACTTGACAATTAACCCAATTTTTTTCTTTTCACGATCCTCTAAAGATGTTATTGCCCCCAGACAGCAGGAAGTAAATTTAAGAACATGACCTCCACATTCCCAAGAGGTGGGGTGGTTTTTGGTCATTCAATGGATTATGGATGTTTGTCATTGTTTAGAGTTGTTGGTTACAAGTTGTATTGGTAATACCAGGAAAAAAAAAGTTGACCAAAGGAGATTAGATTCAGGGTTCTTGTTGGAAAAAAAAGAAAAAAAGGGACACAGATATGATAGGATAAAAGAGTAGATTATTGAATCTACTCTGACAAAAAAGATAGATATGATAGGATAAAAGGGTAGGTTATTGAATCTACTCTGAAAAAAGATATAGAAATAATAGGATAAAAGGTAGATTATTGAATATACTTTTTTTTAAAGATTTATTTATTTATTATGTATACAGCACATGTGACTGCAGGCCAGAAGAGGGAACCAGATCTCATTACAGATGGTTGTGAGCCACCATGTGGTTGCTGGGAATTGAACTCAGGACCTCTGGAAGAGCAGTCAGTGCTCTTAACCTCTGAGCCATCTCTCCAGCCCCCTATTGAATCTACTTTTAAAATGCAACTACTAGTTTCAAATATTTCACATTGATATGAATCTTTGTATATTGATACAAAGTTAAGATTATTTTTGTTAGAACATACTGTACATACATTTCTAATCTTGTTAATGTGCCTATACATCACATTTAACAATGTAATGCAAATTGCTAGTCCTTGAAAGTTGTTATTACCAACTAACTAGGATATAAAGAAATACAAGTTAGTAGTTAGTCATAATCAAACTTGTAGTCATATAAAAGTCAGAGATATATTTTAGATAGACAGGTCATCCTCAAACACTTCAGAGATCTACAGAATATGGCATTTAAGATGTTTTAATAACAGGTTCTTTTATGACACTGAGTCGTGTCTGCTCCTGGCAGCACCAATCTACTTAAGAGAAGATGATGGGCATCAAAGAAAACTCTATATGGAGTTTATTTTCTTTGTGGCAAATGTTAACCACTGGGCAAGAAAATACCCTTGACTCAACTGCTGACAGTATGCTGTCCAAATGGGACAAGCAGGACACAAAATAAAAGACTGCTGAACTTTGCCAAGACAAGGTAGGACAGCCCTCCAGACAATCCTGCTTCACAGATAAGTCTGTCAGATATGCTAGGCCTGTAGGCTGAAGATGGATGCCCCAATGCTGCAGATGAACCTTGGATGACCGTTCAGGCAATCAGCTGTTTTTGTCATTTCTCACATTTCTGAGAAGTTACTTGCTTGTGCTTCCTGCTTATTTAGTTAATATTACTTCCTTCTCTGGTTTCTGATGGAGTTGAAGACTAGATAGTTATAGCTTTCCTTGTTTACAAATTCAGAAAAGAAAACTCTCTAAAGAGGGGTAAAGTGTTTAAATTTGAGAGATATCAAAAGCTAGTTTTTGGTTGGTAATATAAGTTAGGATAGAAACTGAATTAGGTACAACACTTGGATTCACTAAAATAGGATAAATAATGGAGTATTCGCTCTGAGTTTGTCAAATGTTAATAGACTAGACATTGTTGATGTAATTATTGCCTATATATTGTATGTAGTTATTATACTTATTGTATATAGTTTTTGAAATGTTGGAATTTTTAAAGACTATGAGATTTAAGAAGTTGAAAGTGTTTTATGTTATGATTAACATGAGACTTTGGGGAACATGAATGGAAAGGTCTTGTTTGATAGGGATGTGTCATAAAGATATGAGTCAAATGAATGTTTTTCCCCCAAAGTTACTTTGACTCAGGTTATTTTATCAGTTTCAAATGAGACTACTCCACTGCCCTGTTTGCTGCTCAAAATGAAAAGAACCTGGATATCAAGTCATGGATATCTGAAAGGCATCCTATTGGAAAACACTTTTCATAGTGATCTTTGACATAGATGTTTGAGTCCTCTTCTGTGCCACTGATGTATTTTTTCTTATGCTCTCTATTACAACGTCATCCACCTTGCAAGTTTATATATATATATCCAACAAAAAACAGACTCAGCAGGTTATCTTCATTTATTTCAGCATACTTATTCATACATACTTAAAAAGGAAGAAGTTGTTGGAAGGGAAGTATTTGAGAAGGGTTGGAAGGAAGAGAAAAAAGGGGAAAGTAACATAATATCTTTTAGTTAAAATGTATAGAAATACATTTTAAATAAAAAGAGGGGCTAGAGGGATGGCTCAGCAGTTAAGAGCACTGGATGTTCTTCCAGATGTCACTGGTTCCATTTCCAGAGGGCACATGTGGCTAACGCTTTGCTATAACTCCAGTCCCAGACATCTCTTGCCTTCTGGCCTCTGTAGGTTCTGTGCACAATCACATGCAGGCAAAACACCCACATAAATAAAACCCAAAACAGGTTAAAAAAAAAAAAGAAAAAAAGAAAGAATGGAATTCTCTATAGTGATGTCACGGGCCTGAGACAGATAGCAGCCTGGGATAATTAAAATAAACTCCTGCTTGTCCCAAATGGAAGCAGCTGTGGCCTTCTGAGCCAGGCTTCACAGAGCCAAAAGCAGCCTCCTTCTGAGCTCAAAATAGCTCATCAGAGCTATCCAACTAAGAGCAGTGACCACAGTGCTAATAGGTGACTTTTCCTTGATGTTTTCTCTGTTTGTGCTCCCTGTGCTTTGTTTTTGTGAGAATTGTGGCACTGATACATCTGTCCTTTAGGTGAAACATCGTATATGACAGGTATCATAGGCTCCAAAGCAATTTAATTTTACAATGTCATATCCTTGATTTTCAGCTAAGACCTTGTGAACATGCCAGAGGCATTGCTTTACACCACTTTTATAATTTACATACGTTTCTGCATGACTTTTAGGTGAGAATGCCCTCCAATGCTTTTCTGTGGTGATCATGTTCAGAAGTGGATTTCCTAACTGAACATGCTTAGGAAGAAGGAGAACTCTCCATGAACATGTCCAGACTTCCTAAATAAAATCCCCATGCTTCCTTTGTTTAGGAAAAACATTGCTTTGGAAATAACTCCCATGCTTTCCTTGACTCCTGCAGGCAAAAAATTTTTCTCATTTCTTCTGTCTTGGTTGTTGTAATGGCTATTCTTGGTACCCAAACTGACTACCTATGGAATTAACTAATACACAAAGAATTGCATATGTCTTTGAGGGATTTTACTTAATTAAACGTATTGAATTGGGAAGACCCTTCATTAATCTGGATCTTTTGAGGTAATAAGATGCTACCTTCTGATGACAGCCTACATACATAAGGGATATTGAAGAAGGAAGTTCTTTCTCTTTGCCTGCTTACCCTTGCTGTGACTAGGAAGGTCATTCCTTTACTCTCTAGGGTCCAGTTCTTAGAAATTCTAGAATATACTGAAGGCCATCTCAGACATCTGGGCTCATGGATTGAAGCACTACAGAATTCTTCAACTTTCCATTGGTAGACAGCCAATGTTGGACTAGCTGGACTCTAGCCTGCAAGACATTCTAATAAATCCACTTTCTACCATCGAGAGATTTATTCTACCAGTTCTGTTCAAACAGAGAACCTTGACTAATACTGCTGTGTCTTTTTTTTCCACCTGCCCACTGAGGAAGTTGTGTTACCTACCAATAATGTTCATAAATAAAGGCATTCTTCCTTGCTCCATTTCTCTCTCAGTATTTGACCAATTGTGAAGACTACACTTTTTATCATTGTTAAATTGGCAAGAGGTTGAAATGAATTTCAGAAGAAAACTCCTAAAGCAATGGAGCCATCATCCAGCCTTCTGTTGGCAGAAAGACCTATCATTCACCTTGGTTGTGATCTGGTTCCTGTTTTTATTTTTTTCTGGTTGTCTGAATGAAGTCCCTGTGACAACCAGATAAAAGGTACCTTCAGTTCACCTGAGCTTAGCTTGAAGCCACAGAACAAACATCTCCTTTCCTGTCCTAAAATTTCTCTTTAATTGTCAAATTTTGGGCACCTTTTGACCTGTGGACCTTTTGACTCCACATTGTGTAATTGCTGTGGATATTGCTCTGTATGTTGTGAATGTGTTGCTCTGACGGGTTAATAAATAAAATGCTGTTTGGCCAGTAGCCAGGCAGGAAGGATAGGTGGGAAAAGCAGAGAAGAGAATTCTGGGAAGAGTCAGGAGTTGCCAGCCAGACACAGAGGAAGCAAGATGTGAAGGCAGAACTGAGAAAAGGTACCAAGCTACGTGGCTAAACATAAATAAGAATTATGGGTTAATTTAAGTGTAAGAGCTAGTCAATAGTTAGCCTGAGCTAATGGATGAGCAGTTTTAATTACTATAAGCCTCTGTGTGTTTACGTGCATCCAAGTGACTGCAGGAGCTGGGCAGGACCAGGAAAACTTCAGCTACATGTAATGGGCTGTGCTAGCTAGCCACATTGTATACAGGAGGAAGATAGCAGGTCAGCTTCTGAAGCCAGGGGCTAGTGCTATTGAAATGCTTATCTCTGTAGATGTAGAAAAGCCTGGGTCTGGGGTGGAAAGCATGGACAGGAACCCTTGTGCTGTGTCTTTAAGCACACTGTAACCTTAAGGGAGGTGCTCTTGTCACTCAGTCCTCACTAGCCAGTTAGTGCCTCTGTTCTGACCTACCAGTCAAACATGTTGTAGGCCTCTTCTTGGGGCCAGGATGTAGACTTGGCTATGTATCAGAGTGGGTTCCTGTGGTTTTGTGTGCTGTTCTGACTGCTACTGCAGGGAGCTGAGTGGGGAGCATAGACAATCTGAGATCCCTTGACATGGTGAGCAAGGGGTTGTTGTCCCCAGATGGAGAGGAGTGGATGTGAGCCTAGGGAGCCAGTGTGGTGGTCCCCCCTGGTATTTGTTAGGAACCTGCTCCCAGATTCAGTGCCCTGTGAAGTCCCATGTGGTCCTTGAAACTCCCTGGCCCCAGATGCCTGCCTCTGAAAAACTTCACTTCTTGATCTGCCTCTGTGCAGAGCATTGGGAGCAGGGAGCTGTGTGTAGAAATATCTTTTTAGTCTAGGTCAACAAGCTTTGGTATATCCATGGAAGCAAGTCACTAAATTTGGAGAGGCCTAGTTTCTCTAGTATCTTCTAGAAGTTCTGCACTTTATATTTAACATTTAGATGAAAGGTGCATTTGTATTTAATTTTGTGGATGTTGCCAATGGCATCTCTTATGTTGAGTAGCACTCCACTACTTAGCTCTGATTAGAAGACTAGAATTGTTGATATAAAGGATTTACTAATGCTTAGGAGATAGTAAGTCAGAGAATGTAGAATTTAACTAAGGGAGGGTTGCCTCTATAACATCCCAAGTATAAGTATATGCCATCCAGGCCTGTTAGTTATTAGGATGCTAGGATACACATTTGTTCACCAGGACTGGCCAACATTTGCCTCCAAATCGTGACACAGGAGACCACCCTGATTCACAACCAGCCATTAGGCCCATCCCCCTATCAAAGAACAGGCCTGAACAACCTGCTCAAGGGAGCATGACAGGGTCACAACCAACATTCAGGCCAGGTGTGCCATTAAGGTCCAGTCTTCTTCTTAAGAATAGCATAGTTCTGACATATGGGAAAAGTGACAACTATTTGAAAAAGAAAACAGTGTTATATTGAGTATTGGCTTGATCATCCAGACTTTCCTTTTAGGTCCTCACACAGTGGGAAGGAACGTGCTTGGCAGAGTCAAAAACGGCCTGAGACCTAGGCCTTGGGAGCTATCCCTAAGGGTCTGGTGTTTTAGGAGTGAAAAAGAGCTCTTTCTCTAAACCCAGGAATATGTTTGGGAGAACTGGTAATGGGTGTGGGCCCGGGGCTTTATGCGGTAGTGGTTGCTTCAAATCCTGAGAACCCAATATTTCATACCACATGGGGCTATGGCTTGACTCATGCTAAATAATTAAGAATTGCATTAAAGACCTAATCCTGCTTCTGCAGCCTCGTGTTGGGAAGACAATCCAACAACTTCTTCTATGCTGTGCCTTGACTGGTCAGTGAGAAGGTAATGTGGACCAGTTAATGAGTGTCCACCAGTCTCTCTGGCCTTTTGGGGGGGACTTAAAACTGAAGAGGGGCCTGTGCAAGAATTCAGTTCACTGACTGACTGTGAAGCTGGTGTACTGACAGTACAGAAAGGGAGGGGCAGGAAGGAAGGTGAGAGCTTTCCTGCTTCAACAGTAATTGAGATTAGCAATGTGGAGTCTGGTAATCAAGTTTAGATGATCCATAATTGTCCTGCCTGGCCACTTAGTGCCCATAGACCAGAACAATCAAGAATCTGGATAAAGGACTGAACTTATCATGAAATCCAATTATTGTAGTTATACTAATGCAACCAAAATAGAAGATCTGGGTAAAATGGTGTGGTCCTGACTTAACAGTCATCCTAACACATCTGTTATTTTCCTGGTTTAAGATTTATGGCATCCAAGAAAGAAGACATGAGTAATCCTTGGTTTGCTCTCATACAAATCCCTAGTCTCTGGAACACATAGCCAAAAGTTCTGTTTCAACATTTCAAAATAATTCTTCAAGTTATAATTCAAGATTATAACTACATTATGTCCATAGTCTCTTTCCTCACTCCAAGCCCTATTATTGACCACCTACAGATTTGTTTCATGGCCTATTTTCCTTTCACAACAGTTGCACAGTAACAACAGTTACTGTTTGAATGTGACCTGTGTTTGGCTGCAGGACTTCCTAGCTATGAAGCAAAGGGTTGGCTGCACTGGAAATCAGTGTGTAATGGAATTTGTACATAAACGACTGTGTACCTTGGAAGAGGAATTGGAAGTGCTCTAGGAGACTGGAAGCATCTCTAGTAAAATACAAATTTCAAAGATTAGGGCCCTGTCTGTCCCTAGGGTGGAAGGGCAATGTTGGGAAGACCACTGTTGTCTGTGTCATTTGATCTCTGATCACCCAGGAGGGGTGCTGCTACAGTCCTGAGTCCCAGCTGGGTGGCCTTAACTAATGTGGGACCCTGGGAAGGTATAGCAATTAGGAGTATCCGCGGGAGGTAGCTTGCAGGTTTTTTCCAGAATTCTCCTCTGGCTGTGCTGTAGGCGGCTGTGAGGTAGACCACAAACCATGCCATGGTGAATGTGAGGGCATCTGACCCTAGTAGAAGAGAAGCAGTTCTGTTGAGCTGACAGAGCTGCTGTGACTGAGATGCACCATGTGCCAGACTGTGGTTTTGTTGGTCCATGTTGTGACCTGTGCTGTAGCCCATCTCCTCTGAAACCCCCTGCGTGGATTCCCTGAAAAGTTGGAGACTCTGCTGCCCTGGCAATTGCAAGAATGTGATGCTTTTAATATATGTGTCCCATGTGCACACACAGACATTGCTTTTAGTGGGACGTGGAAAGACAGATTAGAAAACTGAAGGTCTGGTTTCTAGATGTTCTGAACTTTCAGATTTGTCTTATGAATGTTTCAAATAATTTAGAAACTGAAAGAAACAAATGATGGGGATCATCCTTCAGCAATACATGATTAGAGTATTTTTAAATTCTGATACCAGGCTTGACCTGATTCAGGGAAGTTCCATTTCAAGGGAGAAAAGTAGTTTCTGAGCTGTAGAGATATTTCAGGTTTGCATGTTGTTGGACAGGTATAGGGCAGATTTCACATCATGTGCCATAACCCATGTGTCAGGAAAGAGTCATTAAATTATTCTTCTACACTGTTTTATGATTGAGCATCATGGGGCTGGGTTTGCCTGAACTACTGGGGGACATGAGAGCTTGCAGAACCATAGCAGGAGATTACCTCCATTTGCCAAGAGAACTCTAGAGCATGGGGCCTTTTGGTTGTTTCTGTTCTTTTCTCTTTTGGCTCTTTTGGAGACTTACTACCCAGCTCCCAAATAAATCGCACATGGAGGCTTATTCTTACTTATAAAAGCCCAGTCTAGGCTTCACTTGTTTCTAGCCAGTTTTCCTTAACTTAAATTATCCCATCTACCTTTTATCTCCAAGCTTTTTCCCTTTCTTACTTCTATAATCTTACTTTTTACTCTTATTCTGTGGCTGCCTGTGTGGTTAGGTGGCTGGCCCCTCTTTTCTTGCTCTTTGATCTTGCTCCTTTACTCTCATGCTATTTATTTTCTCTGCCTGCCAGCCCTGCCTATCCTTTCTCTTATCTTGCTATATTATTGTGTGGTGTGTCTGGACTGTAGGTTTTTGTCCATGGCAAACATATGCTGTTGTACTGAGCTTCAGTCATATCTGTAATTTTAAAATTTGGCAGCAGGTGTTCTCTTTCCCTGGATGGCATGTATTCATGACATTAATATTGCCTGAGCCTTATCAGTCATTGAATTGCAAGTACATCACCTTCTTCCTGCCTATTATGTTTTGAAACTGTTATTGAAAATGTATATTTTACCTGTATGCATGGATATGCACCACATGGGTATCATGTTCTTACAGTGATCAAAAGATGGTCTCCGAAACACTGAACTTGGAATAATGGAGAGTTGGATCCCCCAAGTAAGTACTGGTAATTATCCCACTTATAAGCAAGACCAGCAAGAACTCTTACTACTGAGTTATCTCTTCTGCCCTGTGTTGAATATTTATGATCAACATTTATGTTGCTAATGTGCTCATTAGTCTATTTGTAACTGTTTAAAAATGCAGTGCCTTTTAGTAAAATCTTATTGATGTTATAGTTTAAATTGGGGTACTTACGGTTTCTGCAAGATGAATACAGAACTCTTTGTAGAAACATCAGTAAAAATCTCAGAGTCCTATCTTTTTTGTTTGTGTGACTCATTTTTGCATAGGAGACAAGGTCTTAATATGTACTTCAGGCTGTCCTGAAACTGACTGCATGGACTAGGCTGGCATTCAACTCCAAGGCAGATTTACCTGTGTCTGTCTTCTGAGTGTAGGGGTTAAATGTGTGAACCAATACACCCAGCTTGTTCAACTTATTTACCTTTGTTGTAGTTAGTAATTGCTCATACAATTTCTCTCATGTGGATCTGTTTACTTGTCTATCTATGGTTTTTAATAGGTATTTCTATTGCAAGGTGATATCCCATTCACAGGGTACAAAATTGATAAAGGTGAACCTGCTATTCAGTTTCCTTCTAAAGTGACTTGGTGATTACATTATAATGTCTATGTCATGGGATCATTGTGGGGTGTACCAGAATTATATGACTATACTGTCAAAGAGGTATATATTTACAATGTTGTCAGTATCATGCTTTCTGTTATACACATGTATCGGATATTTTAGAATGCAGTGACCTATAATGATGTACATGTCAACTTCACTTGGCAAGAGTGGGCTTTGCTGGATCCTTCCCAGAAGAATCTCTACAAAGATGTGATGCTAGAGACCTACAGGAACCTCATTACCATAGGTAAGAGGGAATTTTCTTCAAGTTTTCAAATAAGGAGACAACTGTTCCTTGGTTTTTGATGCTCTTCTGTAATTTGATTGAGAAAGAAGAATGAGATGAATAAATCAGGCATAGTTCTAAGGTTCACTGAAGATAGGAACTTCAGTTTTTCACAATTTTCAACAATATAACATACATTTTCTGGTACTATATTTTAGGATACAGTTGGGAAGACCATAATATTGAAGAACATTTTCAGAGTTCTAGAAGACATGCAAGGTAATTATCATGTCCCAGCTGATACAAATGTGCCTCCAAAGAAATTTTAATGTGTTCTGGAAGTTTTAAACAAAAGCAACAGTGTAAATAAACACAGCTTCATGTGCATTGATACTAATTAAATTCTCCCTAAACAATATACCTCAATTTCAGGTAGGTGAGTTGCATTTGCAAGGCATTCTTTTAAGAAAGAAGACAAGGAAGCAATGCCTTAACAGATATCATTATTTGAATCATTGCTCCATGAGAGCTATGCTGTAGAACTGTCAGTCTTTTTATTTCATACCACTCATATAACAAAAGGTATACACATTGAAGAGGTGATAAGTATATTTCTAAAACATTTTAATAAGCAAATAGTCCATAGTAAAGCTAGTGTTACTCATATATTTGTTGTGATTGTGCTAAGTTCAGTGAGAGTAGCAGTTAGAGTTAAGTGTCCAGGGGCATTTTTTGTGGAGAAATCTTCATCCCTACACCACAAGTCTATGAGAAACAGAAAGTCAAACTGTTCATTTGATGAGGAAATCTTTTATTTGTTATTCTTCTTTTACTAGGTATATCATATGTCACTCCAGATACAAGCCATATGAGCATAGGGATATGGACAGACATAACATACCTCTTTCTCAGAATAATTAGAAGATATGTAGCAGTCCCCATGTTGAGTGTACTTGTTGAATTTGATTCAAGTATACAAATAATTCATTTTGCAGCCTCATTGTTAACATATTAACAAACTCACACTGCAGAAAAGCCCTGTGAGTACTATGACTATAGTACGGCTCAAAGTATAGGAAAATTTATAAATGCAGTAAGCTCTGAGTTTTTCCATTTCTCTTCAAATTGTGAGAAATCTCATATAGAAAAAAATTCTGTGCCGGGCGGTGGTGGCGCACGCCTTTAATCCCAGCACTCGGGAGGCAGAGGCAGGCGGATCTCTGTGAGTTCGAGGCCAAGCCTGGTCTACAAAGTGAGTTCCAGGAAAGGTGCAAAGCTACACAGAGAAACCCTGTCTTGAAAAACCAAAAAAAAAAAAAAATTCTGTGAATGTGGACCACGTAATAAAGGATCTTACCATAACAGGGACATCTTCAAAGATTCAAAACAACTCTTAATGAAGGGGAATAACATGAGTGAAAACATGGTAATAAAACCTTAAGATCTGATTCTTCTTTACAATTGGACCAAATTGAAATATGAATTCATACATACAAAAAGATTCAACAGTGTACTGAATTTGGTAAAGCTTTTACATGTGCCAATTCTCCTTGCAGGCATGAAAGAAGTGATAATGAAGAGAATCCTTCTGTATATACTCAATGTGTTAAAGCTTTTGCATATGACAGTCATATTCAAAGGTATGAAAGAACACATACTAGAGAGAAACACTATGAATGTAATCATTGTGGTAAAGCCTTTGCACATCATAGTAATCTTCAAAGCCATACAAGAACACATACTGGAGAGAAACCTTATGAATGTATTCAATGTGGTAAAGCCTTTGCACAACAAAGATATCTTCAACGTCATACAAGAACACATACGGGAGAGAAACCCTATGAATGTATTGAATGTGGTAAAGCCTTTGCAAGTCATAGTGTTCTTCGAAAGCATAAAAGAACACATACTGGAGAGAAACCCTATAAATGTAATCAGTGTGGTAAAGCCTTTACACAACAGGGTAATCTTCAAATTCATAAAAGAACACATACTGGAGAGAAACCCTATGAATGCCATCAGTGTGGTAAAGCCTTTACACAACAGGGTAATCTTCAAACTCATAAAAGAACACATATTGGAGAGAAACCCTAAAAAAATGTAATCAGTGTGGTGAACCCTTTGCATACATCAGTAATCTTCAAAATCATGAAAAAAAGTCATGCTGCAGAGAAACTAAAAATATACACAATGTGGTAATATTTTGCACTTTATGCAGTAGTAAAACTTGGTGTGCAATCAATATGTTAAAGGCTTTGCATATTACAATAGTCTTTGAGTACCTTTTAAAATACACAGGGATTATTACTATAAAGTATTTGGTAAGATCTTTATCCAACGCACTTGCATTCAGTTACACAAGAGTATTTATTCTGTAGGAAAAATTTGACAGTGTTAGCCATCTATTAGAGCTTTATGATGTCCTTTTTGATATTGTTTTCCCCTGAAAACTCATGGAAGAAATCAATTTAGGAATTTATGAAGCCCTGAGTGTTGGGTAAAGGGGCCAGCCAAAGGAACACATGCGAGCCTGAAAGCAGAGCCAGTGAGAAACATACACTTTGGCCTGAACCCAGAGCCAAAGAAACATACCGTATGCCTGACTAAATGAGTACAAAACAATTAAATCCCTGAGCAGGAAATCAACCAATCCCTGACCACAAAACTAACTAATCACTAAACAGTAATTTCAGCCAATCTCTGAGCTTGGTTGTTCTCTGGGATTGAAATCTGATCAATTCCCACCCTTAGAATCTTCTCTCTGTAAAAATTCAGCCCCTAAGAAGCTTCATAAATGCCCTGTGCCTGTTCAGTTGGCAGCTACCCTTTTCCACTCTGCCAGAGGCAGCCACTCTCCTGGATTCCTCCCTCCTAAATAGTTTTGGTTGAAGACCTTTCACCAGAGCAGAGCAGTATCTCTGCTGGGAATCTCCCAAATGGAACAGAGCAGAGAAGCAATGGACATCTCTGATGAGAAACTCCCTAGTGTAGTGGAACAGTGAAACAAGGGACGCTTCTTCTGGGAAACTAGATTAGGGGAGCAGAGCAGACATGGCAACTTTTCACCAGAGCCAGAGCAGACTGCTACATTTCTGCAAGAGTTCCTTCCCCATTTGTTGAGTGAGGCAGAGAAGTAACAATTGGTCCAGGGCTGAGAAGAAATGGAAAACTCTGCTGGGAAACTCCCCAGTGAAGCAGTAGACACTGTGCTGGTAAACTCCCTTAGGAGAGTGGAGCAGAGCAGCAATTGGTATCTCCCCTCGGCATCTCTCTTAGCAGAGTGAAGCAGAGCCCAAGTGTAATGGATCTCTCTCAGAGAAGAACAGTATTAGCATGTCCTGGAGGGAGATCATCCCCCACCAGGACACAGCTTCTGGTATAGCCTGACTTCCCACCAATCAGTATTCCTTTCTCCTCACAGCTGTAGGTATCCATAATACCTTCCCTTCACAGCTGTAGGTATAGCCTGATTTGTGACATTCAGGGTACCTTTGTCTTCAGAGCTGTAGGTATTCAGGATATCTTCCTTCTACAGCTTCAGGTATAGCCTGACTTCCCAACAGCCAGGATACCCTTCTCCACACAGTTGCAGATATCCAGGATTCCTTTTGTTCACAGCTGTAGGTATAGCCTGACTTCTCAACATTCAGGATATTTTCCCTCCTACCTGTAGATATCCAGGGTACTTTCCTTTCACAGCTTTAGGTACAGCCAGACTTCCAGCATCTTTCTCTCCAGAGCTGGAACTCTTGTACTATAAATTTAAATGATAATGTAACTCTTTTAGATTTTATACTTACTTTAATTACATGAAATAATTAATACAGGACTAAAACTATGGCTTTGTATAAGTTCTTTTTCTGTTATTGTGATATAATATCGATGTCAACTTATAAAAGTTAAATTTGACTCTTGGTTCCAGAGTGATACAAGATGACCATAAAACTGGCACGGCAACAAATGCCAGACATGGCCGCTAAAGCAGGAGGCTAAGCATTTATATCCTTAACCTGCAGCATGAAGTAGAGAGTGGGAACTGGAAATGGTGTATGATGCAAATTCTCAAAGCCTACCCCTACTGACATATTTCCTCCTACAGGGCAGCATTTTCTAAATCTTCCCAAATGATACCACGAACTTAGAAGGGTTGATTTCTCTCACTTCAAGACTACATGTTTGTTTTCTGTTACATGATCCAATTCATGATTAAGAAAAACTCTGTAAGTAAACTGTTAGATACCTCAACACCTGTGTTACAGGAATAAATGCTTAGAAGAGAAAAACTTTTATCAGTGAAATATTGTTTAAAGAGTTGTTTTAATTTTAATTATGTGATATGATGTGTGTTTGTGTATGTATGTGAATGTGCATACTGGTTCCTGAGAATGTTTAGACCGTTGGATCTCTTTTAGGGTGAATTACAGGAAGTTGTTAAAAATTAGTACTTGGTCCCATAAATGAACTTTCTTAACTGTCCAGCCATGTCTCTAGCCCTGCAAATATTTTAAAGCCTATTTATATAATTTTGAAATCAGGAAATAGGGACAAACTCATACAAGAGAAAAATCCTATTCATGTAAACCATTTGGTAAAGACATCAAATTTGTCTTAAGATTAGGGGAAAATTGTCTTATTTCTTTTTCATTGTATCCTTAAAGGTAGTAAATTACTTACCTTGTCCACTCAAACTGATGGTGGTGATCCCTGCATTGTAGTTTCTAGTTTGAAACATTTGAGGTAGATACTAAAGTGTGCTACATGTGTGGCAAATCCATTTAGTGAAGTTTATTTTGTGGTTCTTATATTTCTTCTGTGGCTTTTGTTGATCTTCTATTGTGCTTTTATTTAGTGATGGGTGTTTTTCTGCTATGATGTATAAAACAGGATCCCCATCATCTAAATGTTCCATTGTTTATTTAAATATCACACAGTGTGTGATCATATTTTTAAGTAACAGTATCTGTAAAAGGATGGTGGGTTGTTGTTCCTGGTTTTGTTTTTCATATTTTCACAAATTCCCTTGAGATTTTGTTGTTTCTTATTCAGCCTGGCTTGGATGTCAGTAGTGATTCAAGGATAAATTTGAACTCATGATCCTCATGTGTCCACTTCCTAAGTACAAGTCCAAGAGTAGATCATGTACTCCCAATATTGCTGTTTTGTCAACACAATTGAACAATGTTAATGTTAAAGTGCTTAATAGAAGAGAATATAATAAACATTAAACACCTCATGTGTATATTCAAAGCAGTAATTTCATTTTTCTGATAGTGATGTAATAAAGTAGGATAGCTAGGTGGTGGTGGTGCACGCCTTTAATCCCAGCACCCGGGAGGCAGAGGCAGGTGGATCTCTGTGAGTTCGAGGCCAGCCTGGTCTACAGAATGAGATCCAGGACAACCACCAAAACTGCACAGAGAAACCCTGTCTTCAAAAACCAAAAATAATAAAGTAGGATAACCAGCTATCAACTGTGTTGTTCAGACCATAGCTTTATATATATATAATTTGACATTCCATGCTTCTCTCTATCCCCAGTAGTTAACCATTTGTCATTTCATCTTGAAGTACTGTCTTCTAAGGGAATTTTCCAGAGATACCTGATAATGTAATGGCATTAAGATTTATTTTGTAACAAACATTTACGGTGCATGTATAATGTAATTGTGGGATTGTAGGCCATGGCAGATATGTGGAGACCAGAAAACAGCTTTGTGCTGCCTACTTTTCATCCTTTTTATATGGTGATCAAGGTCAGGTTTTCAGCCTTGCACACAACAGGTCTTTCCAACTGAGCTCTCACTGGTGCTCAAATAAGATTAGTGGAAATATTAAATGAGTAAACTATTGTCTTCTTTTCAGATTGTAAACATAATTTCATACAAGGATAGAAGAACACAGGACAATTTGAATAATAAATCCACTTTCCATATGAAAATATATATACTACCATTCATTTTTAATTTGTTTGTTCTGAAGACTATGCATTTGTTCATAATACTTTCTGAGAACAATTGAATGCCAAATAATTGCCTCATTCAGTAAAGTTTGTTGCTGCTAATCCTGATTACCTCAGTTCTATCTCTGGATGACACATATTACTCCTACAATTTTTTCTCTTATTTCTACACTTGGGGAGGAGCATGTGCATATTCCTACATCAGCATATACATAAATACTTTTTAAAGCCATATAAGTGCCATTGAGGTCACTTGCAGCCAAATGGCTCCCTAGGTTTCATCACCAGAACTCAGATCATGGACACCTAAAATTATTAACCATTTAAATTATAGAATTTGAAGACTCCATTCACAGAGGTATAGAAATCCATTGAATGCTTTGACAACTGTCTAGAGGGAACTTTCATCACCTTTAAGTGATAGGAGCAGTGGTACATCATCATCTTTGGCTTTATAATGACATTTTTGGGACATGGAAAGTTGGCTCACTAGTACTGCTTTTCTTGGGTACCCAAGTTTGGTTCCTAGTACCCACATCAGATTGGTTAGAACTCCCTGTATTAGTAGGTCCTGGATATCTGGTGCATTCTTCTGGCCTCCTAGGGCACCAGATATGCAAATGATGAAAAGGCAGATATGGACGTGATTCCATAGTGTAAAAAGACTTTTCTTTATGAGTCTTAAAGAATGAAATATAATTTAGGTGTATAAGTATTGCCAGTGTACCTGTGGTGACAGGAAGACAGTGTCTGATTCCTGTGACTGGAGGTACAGACAGTTGTGAGCTGTCTTGGGAAACTGGGAATCAAGGTCAGGCCCTGTGGATGAGCAGCCAGTGTTCTAAGTGCTGAGCCTTCTATTCAGCTCCATGAACATGTCATTAATAACACTAAGTTGTGAATGGCTGATCTAAGTTCATCTCTACCTCAGCCCTGATGATCCAGAAGAAATATAAGATTGATATCATCAGAAAGTAAGTTAGACTTGGTACTAGCTATTGAGGGATTGTGGGCAAGTCTAGCTATCAGGAGCACCAGTGGGGGGTAGATTGTGGGTTTTTTTCCCTAAAGTTCTCCTCTAATGCAGCTCTAGGGAGTCATAAGGGAGACTATAAAGCACACCATGGTGAGTGGGTATTGCCTCCCATGCAGGAGGAGCAGGTTGCCTGAGCTGTCAGATCTGTTGGGAGTTTAATGGACCATGAGACAGATGGGTTCTCTTGGCCCATGTGTTGCTCTGGGCAGTGACCTGTTATGCTCAGATCATGGGTACCCCCAAAAGACCACCTTGGAGACCATATCCCACATGTAAAAGTAACGAGCCTTTCTTTCCAAGCTCCAGAGCTTGGTCTGTCTGTCTCACTCAGCAGTGAGAGCAGAGAGCCCTGAGCACAAGCAGGGCAGGATTTTTATCACAGCACCTTTCACTTCCACTCACACCCTTCCTCTTCCCAACTAGTCTTTCTATTCCCTCTTCTTGATTTTTTCTTCTTTACAACCAATGAATGTCATTGGGGCTGCTTACCATATGAGGATTGTGGAAGAGTTATTGACAGGAACATAGGCACCTTACCAGTGCTTACACCATTGAAGAAAATGTCTGTTCCCACCCCCATCAACCACTACTGGCTATAAATATTCAGGGAGGTGTTGGGCTTCTTCACACTAAGTTGTTGACAGAACTGGTCTTGTGCATGTTTAGCACATGGTTTCCTTGGCTAGAAGTACCTCCTGTTTCTAGTTTTAGCTCTTTGAGAATAGTAAAGAAGAAGCTCTTCCTATTTTTAAAACTGAGATTCCTAATTCATTGTGGCGCAGCATCTGGGTATAATTGAAAGGCTCCATGTCTTTCTTATGCTCATTGTGAGGCTGCACCGATAACCATCTGTCTTTAGTGGTATCATGAATAGCTGCTTGACTGATTTTGTTGATTCTGGTGTTAAGATATCTGCTGCTTTGGTTTGGAATTTCTGGGAGGAGATTGAGACCCTTCTGACCATCTCCTCTGATGCAGGGTAAAATCCTGGTTATTATCAAGTTTTACTGACCAAAATGGAAGGTGTGTTGATGCTGTCCTCCTTTGAGAAGATGGCTGACCATCTCTTTGATGCTGCCTAGTTTGGGCAGAAAGACTCCTTTCGTGGTAGGTTTGCAGTGCCAAAGGATTATTGCTTACAGAAGCAATGGATTATTTGTCTCTAGAGCCTAAGGTACCCTGCCATCCATATTTACTCACATATTTTTCTGCATTTGCTTTTGACTGACTATGTATGTCAGACTGACTAAATACTTGTTTCTGAGATCTCTGTGCTCCACATTGCCAAGGGTTTAGAAATACCGAGATGTAGTTGTAACTATATTACAACCACATGTGATAAAGCTTTTAGTAATTATACAACCAGACAATATATATTTGTTGGTAAATACTAATCACAACATTTGAAATTCAAAAAAAAAATTTAAAAACTAATAAGGTTTAAAACCAAATGTGATTACAGTACAATTTCTTCACATTTTTTCAATGAACTGAGGATGTGATAAAAGTCAGGGTCCAAGTGACACATTGGTTAGCTGTGTCAGGATGGCTGTTTCCTGAATTCAATCACGTTTGCAGAACTGGAGAAAAAGAACATGATCTTTAAAAGCTATGAGCTTTCAGTTAAAACAGTGGTTTTAGACATTGGAAACGAGAGGATGACCATATAAAGCCAACTGAAAACCAAGGAGTACTCCACATGTCTCCCTTCGCTCCTGATGAGCTGACAGCTATCACCAGCACTGCTCACTTGAGTCTGTTTGAGAAGTCACTGCTGAAGGGTAATGATTAAATAATTCGCTTCTGTGAAGAACCTGCAGCAATGCCACAAATAATATTTTCAAGGAACGTGAGAAAACGAATTTAGTACAAGCTGAAATGGAATTTGCTGAGTCCCCTCATGGGAAAACACTACATATGGAACACAGAAAAGCTTAGTTTGATGTCCCTCTTAATTAGGAGTCTCTATCTATCCCTCAAGAGCAGTGAGTGTTCTCAACATTCCTAATGTTGTGACTCTTTAGTACAGTTCATGTTGTAGTGACCCCCCAACCGTAAAATTATTTCTGGTGCTCCTTTATATCTATAATTTTGATACTGTTATGAATCATAATGTAAATATCTGATATACAAATCCTGTGATAGGGTCACTTGATCCCAAAGGGGTTGTGACCCACAGCTTGTGAACTGCTGCAGTCTATGCCAATATCCTTTCTCTCTAGAACAGGCTCCTTTCCCTCTAGATCAGGCCCCTGGCCTCAATTGAGCTCAAGTACTCAAAACCTTTTAATAATGTCCACTTAAATTTTTATCCAAGTGGCATAGCACATCTCCCTAGCTGATGCTTTATTGGAAACTTTATAACTCCATTAATTCTTGAATTTAATATCCAATTATCTTGCTCAAGCACTTTTATCAATCAAAACATTCCTCTGAGCTTCATACTTAATTTCCATTATTTATTTCATTTCCTTCAGGTTTTCATTATCCCACTGAGGGCACTGATGTAGCTTGATAGTAACCATCCAGTTCAGTCTCCTTGAATGCACTGTTCTTGTTTTAAAAAGCCTTATTTAGTGAAAAGTACAGAACTGCCTAGCCTTTGAAAAATTCTTCCAAATCAATGAGTAAATGTTCTAAAAATAGAGACATATTTTTCTGATACTCTTGGTGCCTCATCTGCATGTACATATACATATACACATATTTATGCATACACACACATATATCTATACATGTTTGTATGTATGTACATGACTCAGCTTGCTGGGTCAATTTTTGTGTGAATAGTTTCAGAGTTGATCACTCTGCACTAGACAACCAGTAAGGGGGCTCTTCCCTGGGAGAGGTAAATTCTCCCAGCAATCATTTGTTGCCTCCAGTTCTTTGTCTAGGGGTGGACCCCATGAAATTTTCTCCTTCCATGTTAACACATTTATTAATCTTGCCATTGACTGGTCTTGTGTTTGCAGCCAATTCTTGGAGAGACTGTTTCCCACTAGACTTTCTGGTTTTCTAGCTCTTACCACAATTTGGCTCCCCTCTCCAGCAATGTTCCTTGAGCCATAGATGCAGGTCTTGTGTAAGTGGATGTAAAATCTAGTTCAAAAGTGGGAACGTATACCTGATATTGGAAATCAAGCCAGTTTCCTGGATCTAGTGGTGTCATGGACCTTAGTACTTAACCCTATACATAACCACACTGCCTCTTCACTTGACCAGGATAATCCCTAACTACATTCTAAATCTTATCCTTATATCCACAGGTAAGTACAGATACCCCCTCTCCTTAAAGAAGCCTCTTTTACAGCAAATGGAAACCATAAGAGACATCACAACTGGAATTAATGAAGGAATCTCACGTGCAGCCCAGCTCCAACACATACACCAGGCAGGTTTTGTTTGTTGTTGTTTTCTTTTTTGACACATGATTTCATGTGATCCAGTCTGGCTTTGACCTCTCTATGTAGCACAGGATGGTCTTAAATAGCTGATCCTCCTGCTTTTGCCTCCCAGTGATGAGAGTACAAGAACAAGACACCACACCTAGCTGTAATGCACTTTTGACAATATTTCATCATTCCAAATAATCTCATTGACACAACAGATAACTGAGCAGAGTATGCTCTCAACTCCTTATGTGAATCAGATGTAGATGGGGTCACTGTTGAATGTTGTCAGCTAACTGTACCTGTTGAGGGTTAGGGGCAAGTTCTATTTTGAAAGAAAATCACTCAGTGCATTCTTTTCATGTATTGGCTTTTGCTCCTTACATGTTTTTGACTGCATTGTGGCCTCAGTATAATATCTATAGATAGGTTATCAGTATGTGAGATGTAGCTCATAAATGGCAAGAATACTAGACAATAAGTTCCAGAACATCAAAAATATTTATCTTGTATATATAGTATTATAATAAAATATTCCAACAAAAATTCCCAAGTGTAAATAATTATTAGCATGGGTGCAACAGAAAGATTTAATAATGATATTATCTGAGTAGAAACATTGGGAAGCTTAATTTTTATTTAAAATATTTATTTACTTATGTATCCTTTATTTATGGTTATTTTTACATGAACTCAGATTTATCCGGTAGAAAAGAAATTATTTTCAAATATTAAACTAGATTTTCTTTTGTAAATCTTAAAATTGGTTAAAGCACACAGACTCCACCAGCTCTGATTGGATCAAGAGGTGATTCTTTGTTCTATCCAATCACTCCGACCTCTAGACTTTAGGCCCAGGAGTACAACCCTGCAGACCCAGTTGCAGGCCAGAAGGCAGGACTCCTGAAGGCAGGCCTGACTACCACCACCCCACTGGATCCTGTAACCTACAAGCCCCACCCTACCCCCCAAACCCACCAATCCTCTGAGACCACAACTACTCCTTGAGACTCATACTCTGCCAGCTTACCAGTTCCTATTGGACCAAGAGGTGAGTCTTTGTTCTCCTAGACTATCACACCAGCCTCTAGAATTTTGACCCAGGGCACAACCCATGCCCTCATACTCCTACCCATTGCAGCCCCAGTTGCAGGCCAGCAGGCAGGACTCCTACAGGCAGGTCTGACTACAACCATCTCCTGCCATACTCTGTAAACTAAAGCCCCACTCCACCCCCCAAACCCACCCACTTCTGAGACTGCAGCTGCTCCCTGAGATACAGACTGCCAGCTCTGATCGTTCCAAGAATTCTGATTGGAACAAGAGCTCCCATTGGACCAAGAGTGCCAATGGGATCAAAAGAGGCTCCCTCAGACACGGACACCATTTGCACCAATTGGAGGGAGAGATGGGTAGACACCAGTGCAAAAACACATCCAAAAACATAAAGAGCAATATGACACCACCAGAACCTAGTGGTTCCACATCAGCAAGACCTGAAAATCGCAACACAGAAGAAGCAAAAGAAATCAACCTTAAAAATGACTTTAAAGAGGAAATGAAATTTTCCATTAAGAAAATCAAGGAAAAGACAACAAAAAATTGGAATAAATCAATAAATACCTTAAAAGAAAACCAAGAAAAAGTCATTAAACAGGTGAAGGAAACAGTTCAAGACTTGAAAACTGAAATAGAGGCAATAAAGAAGATACAAACTGAGGTAATGATGGAAATGGAGAATCTGAGTAAACGAACAGGAACAACAGATACAAGCATAACCAACAGAATGCAAGAGATGGAAGAGAGAATCTCTGGCATTGAAGATACAATAGAGGAAATAGGTTCACTAGTCAAAGAAAACATTAAAGCCAACAAAGTCATAACACAAAATTTCCAGGAAATCTGGGACACCATGAAAAGACCAGACCTAATAATAATAGGGATAGGAGTAGGAGAAGAGTACCAGCTCAAAGGCATAGAGAATATATTCAACAAAATCATAGAAGAAAACTTTCCCAACCTAAAGAAGGAAATGCCTATGAATATACAAGAAGCTTACAGAACACCAAATAGACTGGACCCCCCCCAAAAAAAGTCCCCTCACCACATAATAATCAAACCACTAAACATAGAGAATAAAGAAAAATATTAAGAGCTACAAAAGAAAAAGGCCAAGTAACATATAAAGGCACACCCATCCAGAATAACACCTGACTTTACAATGGAGACTCTAAAAGCCAGGAAGTCTTGGACAGATGTTATGCAGACACTAAGAGACCATGGATGCCAAACCAGACTATTATACCCAGCAAAACTCCCAATCATCATAGATGGAATAAACAAAATATTTCATGATAAAACCAGATTTAAACAATACCTATCCACAAATTCAGCCCTACAGAAACTACTAGCAGAAAAAATCTAACCTAAGGAAGCTAGACGCACCCATGAAAACACACGGAATAGATAATCCCACACCAACAAATAACAAAGAAGGGAAGCACACAACACTACCACCAAAAAATAACAGGAATTAACAAAGACTGGTCATTAATATCCCTTAATATCAATGGACTCGATTCATCTATAAAAAGACACAGGCTAGCAGAATGGTTATGAAAACAGGATCCATCCTTCTGCTCCACACCTCAACTTCAAAGACAGATACAACTTCAGAGTAAAAGGCTGGGTCCATTGATTTTCAATCAAATGGACTCAAGAGACAAGCTGGTGTAGCAATCCTAATATCTAACAAAATAGACTTCAAACTAAAATCAATTAAAAGAGATTGGGAAAGACATTACATATTCATCAAATAAAATCCAACAAGATGAAGTCTCAATTCTGAATAATCATGCCACAAATAAAGTGCACCCACATTTTTAGAAGAAATATTACTGAAGCTTAAATTGCACATCCAGCCCCACACTCTAGTAGTTGGAGACTATAATACCCCACTCTTACCAATGGACAGGTCTACCAGACAGAAAATTAACAGAGAAATAAGAAAAATAACAGATGTTATGACTCAAATGTACTTAATATATATGTACAGAACATTCCACCCTAACACAAAAGAATATAACTTCTTCTCAGCACCCCCATGGAACTGTCTCTAAATCAACAACATTCTTGGTCACAAAGCAAACCTCAACAGATACAAAAAAATTGGAATAACCTTCTGTATTGTATCATACCACCATTGTTTAAAGTTAGATTTCAACATCAACAAAAATTACAGAAAGCCTACAAGCTCATGGAAACTGAATAATGCTCAACTGACTCACCAATGGGTCAAGGAAGAAATAAAAATAAATAAATTAAAGTTTTCCTAGAATTCAATGAAAATGAATGTACAATATACCCAAACTTATGGAACACTATGAAAGCAGTGCTAAGAGGAAAATTCATAGCACTAAATGCCCATATAAAGAAGTTGGAGAATAGCACACCTGAAAGCAAACTCATCCAGGAGGAATAGATGCCAGGAAATAATCAAATTGAGGGCTGAAATCAATAAAATAGAAACAAAGAGAATAATACAAAGAGTCAGTGAAAAAAAGAGTTGGTTTTTGAGAAAATCAACAAGAGACAACCACTTACCAAAACTAACCCAAAGGCAGAGGGAGAGCATCCAAATTAACAAAATAAAAAATAAAAAAAGGAGACATAAAAACAGACAATGAGGAAATTCAGAGAATCATCAGGTCATACTTCAAAAACCTGCACTCTATAAATTTGGAAAATCTAAAAGAATTGGACAATTTTCTGGATAAGTAAACATACCAAAGTTAAATCATGACCAGATAAACAATTTAAATAGACCTACAACCCCTAAGGAAATAGAAACAATCATTAAAAGTCTCCCAATAAAAAAAAAGCCCAGGGCCAGATAATTTCAGCACAGAATTCTACCAGAATTTCAAAATGAGTTAATATCAATACTCTTCAAATTGTTCCACATGATAGAAACAGAAGAAGCATTACCAAACTCTTTTTTATGAGGCTACAGTCACCCTGATACATAAACCACACAAAGATGCAAAAAGGAAAGAGAATTACAGACCAATCTCCCTCATGAACATTGATGCAAAAATACTCAATAAAATACTGGCAAACCGAATCTAAGAACACATCAAAAAAATTATCCACCATGACCAAGTAGACTTCATCTGAGAGATGCAAGGATGATTCAACATATGAAAATCTCTAAATGTAATACACCATATAAACAAACTGAAAGAAAAAAAACCACATGATTATCTCATTAGATGCTGAAAAAGCCTTTATTTATTTATTTATTTATTTATTTATTTATTTATTTATTTATTTATTTATTGTTTTTTTTTCAACACAGGGTTTTTCTGCTTAGTTTTTGTGCCTGTCCTGGATCTCATTCTGTTGAAAAAGTGTTTGACAAAACCCAACACACCTTCATGATAAAGGTCTTGGAGAGATCCAGATTATAAAGAACATACCTAAACTTAATAGAGGCAATTTACAGCAAGCTGACAGCCAACATTAAATTAAATGGAGAGAAACTCAAAGTGATTCCACTTAAATCAGGAACAAGACAAGGCTGTCCATTCTCCCCATATTTATTCAATATAGTACTTGAAGTTCTAGTTAGAGCAATAAGACAACAACAGGAGATTAAGGGGTTACAAATTGGAAAGGAAGCACTCAAACTGTCACTATTTGCTGATAATATGATAGTCTACATAAGTGACCCCAAAAATTCTACCAGGGAGCTCCTACAGCTGATAAACAACTTTAGTAATGTGGTAAGATACAAGATTAACTCAAAAAATCAGTAGCCCTCCTATATACAAATAATAAAAGGGCTGAGAAAGAAATCAGGGAAACATCACCCCTTACAATAGCCACAAATAATATAAAATACCTTGGGATAACTCTAACCAAACAAGTGAAAGACCTGTATGGCAAGAACTTTAAGTCCTTGAAGAAAGATATTGAAGAAGATATCAGAAAATGGAAAGATCTCCCATGCTCATTGATAGGTAGGATTAACAAGCTAAAAATGGCAATCTTACCAAAAGCAATGTACAGATTCAGTGCAATCCCCATCAAAAGCCCAACCAATTCTTCACAGACCTCGATAGAACAATACTCAACTTCATATGGAAAAACAGAAAACCTAGGACCTCTAAAACAATCCTTTACAATAAAGCAACCTCTGGAGGCATCACCATCCCTGTTCTCAACCTCTACTATAAAGCTGTAGTAATAAAAAACAGCTTGGTATTGGCATAAAAACTGACATGTTGACCTATGGAATCAAATTGAAGATGCTGACATTAATCCACACACCTGATTTTTGACAAAGAAGCCAAAACTGTACAGTGGAAAAAAGAAAGCATTGTCAACAAATGGTGCTGGCATAAATGGATGTCAACATATAGAAGATTGCAAATAGATTCATATCTATTGCCATGCACAAAACTCAAGTCCAAGTGGATCAAAGACCTCAACATAAATCCAGTTACACTGAATAGAAGAGAAAGTAGGAAGTAGTCTTGAATACATTGGCACAGGAGACCACTTTCTAAATATAATACCAGTAGCACAAACATTGAGGGCAACAATTAATAAATGGGACCTGCTGAAACTGAGAAGCTTTTGTAAGGCAAAGGACATGGTCAATAAGACACAAATGACAGCCTACAGAATGGGAAAAGATCTTCACCAATGCCACATCTGACAGAGAGCTGATCTTCAAAATATATAAAGAATTCAAGAAATTAGACATCAAACTCCCGAATAATCTCATTAAAAAATGGGCTATAGAGCTAAACAGAATTCTCAACAAAAGAATCTCAAATGGCCAAAAGACATTTATGGAATTGCTCAACATCCTTAGTCATCAGGAAATGCAAATCAAATGACTCTGAGATACCGTCTTACACTTGTCAGAATGGCTATGATTAAAAACATTGATGACAGCTTATGTTGGAGAGGATGTGGAGCAAGTGGATCACTCCTCCATTGTTGGTGGGAATGCAAACTTGTACAGCCACTTTGGAAATCAGTATGGTGGTTTCTCAGAAAAATGGGAATCAAACTACCTCAACACCCAGCTATAACTCTCCTGGGCATATACCCAAGGAATGCTCAATCATAACTCAAGATCACATGCTCAACTATTTCATAGCAGCATTATTCATAATAACCAGAACCTGGAAACAACCTAGATGTCCCTCAACCAAAGAATGTATAATGAAAATGTGGTACATATACACAATGGAGTACTACTCAGCAGTAGAAAACAATGACATCATGAAATCAGCAGGCAAATGGATGAGATTAGAAAATATCATCCTCAGTGAGGTAACCCATACTCAGAAAGGCAAACATGGTATGTACTCACTCATAAGTAGATAACCAGACTACAACCCACAGCTCCAGAGAAGCTAGATGACAAGGAGAACCCTAAGAGGGATGCATGGATTGCCCTGGGAAGCAAAAATAGATGAGATCTCCATTGGGGTGGGGGGGAGTAATGGAGGATAGGGAATGGGGGATGAGAATATAAGGGAATGGGATGTTCAAGCTGGAACAGGGAAGGAATGGGAGAGCAATGAAAGAGATACTGTGATAGAATGAGACATTACGGGGATATTGAAAAACCAAGTGCTAGAGAAGTTCCCAGGAATCCACAAAGATGACACCACCTTAGACTACTAGCAATAGTCGAGAGGGTGCCTGAACTGGCCTACCCAGTTATCAGATCGGTGAATATCCTAACTGTCATCATAGAGCCTTCATCAAATAACTGAAGGAAGCAGATGCAGAGATCCACAGCCAAGCACCAGGCCGAACTCCAGGAGTCCAGGCAAAGAGAAGAGGGATTCTATGATCAAAGGGGATAAAGATCATCATGGGAAAATGTACAGAGACAACCAAACCAAGCTGATGGAAACTCATGAACTTTAGACCAACAGCTATGAAGCTTCCATGGGACTGGACTAGGCCATCGGCATAGGCGATTGTGTGGCTTGATCTGCTTAAGGGTTCCCCTGGCAGTGGGATCAGGATCCATCCCTGGTGCATGAGCAGGTTTTTTGGAGCCCAGTGCCTATGGTGGGACACCTTACACAGTCTTGGTGCAGGGAGAGGAGCTTGGACCTGCCTCAAATGATTGTAACAGGCTCTGCTGACTTCTCATGGGAGGCCTTGCCTTGAAGCAGGTGGGAATGGTGGGTGGATTGGGGGCAGGCTATGCAGTGGTGGGAGGGAGTAGAGGAGGATCTGTGGTTGGTATGTAAAATGAATAGAAAATTTCTTAATAATAAAAAAAGAAAAAGAAAAATGATTAAAGACTTTTGCAAATATAATCCTAAGTATATAACTTCACCTTAAATTCTATTAGAATACATGTATTTCCTAAACAGCATATCCAGCCCTTATTAGTTATAATTAATTCAAGAGTCTGGGCATATTTGTTAAGAACAGGAACACTGGTTTTTGTATCATTTTATTACAAGCCTGATTATTTGGAAGAGGGCCTTCTCAGAATATTTTATAATTTTGCTTTTCCAAATAGTAATGTTTGCACATTATGAAGATCCTATGCTGTTTGCAGTACCATTTTAGCAAGCAGTTAAACCTTAAGGTTATGCTGTTTGACTGAGCATCCATTCAGATGGCCTGCTATATAGATGTTTCCTCTAAGATGAAGCATCCTCTCCTGGAGAGAAGAGGGAGGCTCTTCTGTCAGAAAGCTTTAAAATCTTACTAGTCTTTGAAAGTTGCAAGAGTCACAGGCATTCCTACAAGGTTAAATAAATAGTAACATTGCTGAGAGAGGAGGCTACCTGAACTAGCTGCCTCCAAATGGGGTAGGGAATTCCAAGGATGCTAGCTTCATGAGTAATCATGAAGAGTATATGGACCTTTCTGTAGGGGACCCTGTGAGTCACTGCTCACTTATATTATTGTAAGTAATGTCAATATAGTCAGTGGCTCACTAAATGAGGCTTAGGTGGGCTTGTTCTGATGAAAGCTTCCCTGTTCTGTCTTCAGTGCCCTAGCTTGGGTGAATACATATATTTGTTTATGTTTCCCAATGAACAGTCAACATAGAATGACCCTTAGGATATTTTTGCTAGCATCAAAAGCAGCACAAATAATAGGGTCTTTCATCCAGAGAAGTCATGTAAAATAGTCACAAGCAATATTGTTAGGAATCTGTATCTATCTATCTATCTACCTACCTATCTATCTATCTATCTATCTATCTATCTATCTATCTATCTATCTCTATCTATCTATCATATATATATATATATATACTCATAACTTCGAGTCAATTGACATTTATGTCATCTGTTCACAAGTTTGTGATACACACACATACAAACACACATACACACACACACACACACATATATATAGATATATACATATATATATGAATGATAGGGAAACAAGGTGCAAGAGACTATAAATACACATAATATGGAAAGTTTGGGCAGTTCTAATCTATATAGTTGATAATATAAATTTAGCAGTGACTCGTGTTATGTAGATTAATGCCAGCCTCTATAAAAATGAGTTTATTACTTCAATATCAAATGACAATTGAATGGCTGTTAATGTTATTTTTAAATTAAAAAAAATGTTTTCTAGACCAGTTCCTGAATTACAGAGAAATTGAGCCCACAGTATTGAAAGTACTGAAATACTCCTGCCTCTTACAGGTTTGTCCCCAAGGTAATGTTTTGATCTACTGTTATGCTGTCTTAACTAACAATAAACCTGTATTGACAGTGTTTACAGATTATTAACACAATCCTGCTATATAAGTGGGGATTTAGTCTTAGTGCCTTGCAGGCTTGTGTTTGGGCAGTACAGGATGCTCTCTCTACACCACTGCTGTATTACAAGGCAGTTTCACCTTCATTTCTCCCTCTGAATTCTTAGAGACCATATCTGCACTGATCTGATTACTGTCCTGATAGTTTTACTCACTTTCTCTCTAAATGAAAATCTCCTGCAAAGTGACAGCTTTAATCATCTATAGGTATTGGATGTTGTTGCTTTTTTCCCTACAATCAATCATGATAACCTGTGCTTGAAGTTTCAACACTTGGAAGGTGGAGTGAGGAGGTTGAGGATTCCAGGTCACCCATAGTGATATAACTATTTCAAGAGCACCTTGAGATAAATGAGACCTTCTCTATGAAAAGCAGAAAATATTTTTTCTGCACATAATGATATTTTCTCTTGCACTTTCTTCTTAAAGAGTACTTCAAAATATTTAGTGTAAGCAGAATGCATAGTGAACACTGTTTCATTTCTTATACTTAAAATGTTGTTCCTTGACCATTTTACATTCACTCTGCAATTAAATGTCTTTCTCCTCAGATTTGTTTTAGACTCAGCATCTGGCCAGGTCAGAAATTCTTCTTTGAGCTATAGTCACTTTGAGGAGGTGGCTCATCAAAGATATGCTCCATTTCAGTGATTTTCACATTCAGTTTTTGAGTTTTGATTCATTCTCAAATTTTCCATATAGCTACGTACATTATACTTTGTTTAAGATAGATACAAACTGTTTCAAATATTTTGTAAACAAATATAATTATATATTTTATATAAATATATTGATGTAATTTATATACGTTTATCTAAATAAATGTATTCATGGAATTTATATAAATAAATCCTATAGAATATTATTTTAAGGTGTGTTAGTTTTGTTTATGTTGCATTTGTTTAACTCTGTGAAGCTGTGTTACTTTTCCTGTCTAAAACACCTGATGGTCTAATAAAGAACTGAACAGCCAATAGCAAGGCAGGTGGGGCTGGGAGGCAGAGTGAATGTACAGAAGGAGAAATCTGGGAGGAGAAGAAAGAGCAAGAAAATAAGTGGAGGAGGATGCTAGGGACCAGCCACCCAGCCACACAGTCAGCCACAAAGTAAGAGTGAAAGTAAGATTTCATAAGTAAGAAAAGAAAAAAGCTCAGAGGCAAAAGATAGAAGGGATAATTTGAAGTTAGAAAAATCTGGCTAGAAAAAAAGCTAAGCTAAGGCTGGACATTAAATAATTAAGAATAAGCCTCATATGTGATTTGTTTGGAAGCTGGGTGGCAGGCCACCAAAAGAGCACAGAGTAAAAAACAACAAAACATTTTGGTGTACCATCCTGGGGCTCATATTCCCATGTAGGGCCTGAGAAAACTTTAAAAAATGAAAAGCAAAAGATATACTCCTTTAAGAAACTCTGCTAACAGCAGAGCACTTAAACAGCCCTTTTCAAATTAAATAGAACAACAACAACAAAAACTCAGTATAAAATGCCTGCTACAGTCCAGAGCACAGGCATTGCAGAGCTGGGGGTTGAAAGCAGCTCTTGGTCACGAGCTTACTGGGCTGTGAGCTTTAGGCCTGGCTTTCACAATCTGAGAATTAGATGGAGCCTGGGTCCAAAGCCATAGGCAGAGGTCCTAAGCTGCTCTGCTACTGGGGACGGCATATAAGATGGCTGACGTGCTGCCAGCAGAGATTGGAGGAAAGGGGACCAGAGATTGTGGACCATCAACCCTCCATGTGTTCCCCTCCGGATCTTCTGCTTAGCATGCCTCTAGAGGACCAAGGCAGAAATGCCTACATGTCCCAAGGTCGTGCTTTATGGCGTGCACATGTCATTCCCTCCTCCATATATTTCTTGTAATACTAGTCTTTTTCTTCTAACTGATCTTCATGTTCTGTGTTCCTAGATCAATGGTGATTACTGTGATGCAGGAAAGGAGTGAAGTAAATTTCACAGGAAATTATACAGAGATGATCACTCAGGTTGGGGTTAAGGTAGTTATGTAGTTCATGGAAAAGAACCTGCAGCCTGGAGAAGCTTTTTAGGCTTGGATAAACTGTACTGAATGTATGGTCAACTATAGCACATGGTATGATGTGTATTAACACACTGGACTTAAATTGGCCATGATGAATAATTCAGTTTCTGAGGACATTCCAAGGACATTGTGTAAAACTTGAGACCCTAAGGGGTATTGGCTGAAGACTATGGATGGAGTAACATATAGATGGGATAACAAACTAAAAGTGTGGGAACCTAGAATAGGAGGAAAATAATGGCCTCCACCAAGAAAGAGAGATGGCAACTTTAATTCAGATATTTTTTATTCCTCCTGAAGGAGTTTGGAGATAATGCGACAATTGATGGAGTGATTGCTACAAGCTTTATTGGGTTGCTAGATTAAAAAGAGCTGCCAAGAAAGGTGAGCTTCCTTTCATAGAAGCTCTATAAATTAGATTAAGTCTTCCTTGGAATTGTTGGATATAGAAGGACAGAAGTTGCTGACTTGCAGGGACAGATTTCTTGTCTGAGGTCATTGTAGCCCACCAGTCATGGGGCTTAGTGTTTGCAGAGGGCTGAGGAGGAATTTAGGAGGCTACAGGGGTCTTGAGGTTGGAGCAGACTGTGTGAGAAGGAAATGACTGTCTGGTACATTGACCACTGTTCTTATTTTTACCTTTTTTGCAAAATTGCATGTTGCTAGCCTTTGGGTCAAGTGCTCAAAAGATTGTATAATCATTAATAATAAAAATAGATTATGCTTGCTTTGGTGTTAAGTCTGGGATAGTTCCTGTGTTTAGTAAAAGATGATGAAGAATTTATTGATGATTTTCTAAGAATAATTTTTGGAATCATGAGAACACTTTGTATTGGGTGATTTCCCCTTTTCTTTCTGTTCACCCTTGCTTATGATAATAAAAGACTGAGGCCACCAGGGCAAAAGCGGAAGCTAGAGAAGTTGTAGCAAAAGCTAAGAGAAGTTAGAGAAGCTAAAGTAAGAGAAGCTAAGAGAAACTAAGGGAAGTTAGAGAAGCTAAGAGAAACTAAGGGAAGTTAGAGAAGCTAAGAGAAGCCAGGGAAGAAAAAGAAACTTAGCAACTGCAGAAGCCCAAAGTGACCTGTTAGCTTGCACGATCATTGTCTCTGAGTCGTTATTGCGCATTCCAGGTATCCCATCCTTCAGACCCCTGAAACTGCTGAGGATGGCCCCAGGCACTCTGCTTAGCAGTTTTTTTTTTGCTCATGAAGAAAAGAAAGCCTAAATGTTACCCAGTAAAAGATGTTCAGATGGAAACAACCTCTAAACAGGTTCCAGTGTGTTTTACAATGTGTATGGGTTTAAGAAAGAAAACAAAATGGGTGGACAGATAGTCATAGAAAGAAATAAATAGTTTAAAAAATAATAAAGTCTTTAAAGAGAGAGGAAAAGTAATATAAATGAAAAAAGCAATGTAAAATGGGAAATACACAGATAGTCTGGATCCTATATAGTATTGGTTTATTTTGAATTTTTTGAATGTTGATGAGAAAAGACAACTACTAGATGCAGTGGGTAGCTCTTCCAGCTTTGATCTTGAAGCACTGCCTCAGTGAGGCAGCTGGTAACTGCCATACCTACCTATGACTTGCCCCTGGGGTGTGGCCAAGATGGGAGCCCTTAAGGCCCAAGATCCGTCTGTGCCAGGCCTCTTGGATCCTGGTCATCCTGGATGCTGGATGGTAGACAGAGTCAGAGTTCTCCAGAGAACCCCACTGGAGTTGGCTTGTTAAATGCCCACATTATCTGGCACCCAATGTGGAGCAAATTCCAAATGCCTGGGTGGCCTTCTCTGGCTGCTGTGGCACACTTTCCACACTTCAGATTCTTCCCTGTCTCTTTTCCTCCCTGTCTCTTTTAAAATTCCCACCCCTCCTGGGGACCAAGCACTTACCCGTTCAGCCCATAACCACCTGGTACTGCTCTTTCTCTTCCTTCTTCCTTTCTAGCTCACAGGCACATGTACCCGCCTGCCGAGTCCTGTATAGCTAACCACTCACTGTGCAGGCAACAGGAAGCACCTCTGCACTAAGTCTAGTTCCATTCCTGATGCAAAGGAGTAGCTGAGTCTGTTCCAGGGTCCCCCAGCAAGCTTAGCCCCCAGACCAGTGAGAGCCACCATGAGTAATGCCCCCCTGTGTTGGCTCCCACCGGATCCCATGGCTTCCACCATCTCACCATCTCTCTCTGAAACCACTCAGAGGCTTCCTGGTTAAAATAGACACCACCACTACCCCCCAGCTGGCTCCCTGATGGTGCTGCCCTCATGGCTGCTCATGGGTGCTGAGAGGAGTTCTGGGCCATGGCTCCCAGCTATGATCCTTGCCACCTGGAGCTCTCCCCACTCTGAGTTCTGGCCATTCAAACCCACACACCAGCCTTTTGCATGAGGGAAGAGCGCTGGGGGGTGAAGGAGGCCACAAAAGCCAAGTTCTGCCACCACTTCGCTGTTGCTGCCGCTCCTCCACATGTGCACCAGGACACTTTGCTCCCACCTGCAGCCAGAACCTGGAAACAACCTAGATGCCCGTCAACTGAAGAATGGATTAAGAAAATGTAGTACATACACACAATGGAGTACTACTCACAGAAAAAAAGCAATGACAGCATGAAATTTGCAGGCAAATGGATGGAACTAGAAAAAATCATCCTGAGTGAGGTAACCCAAACCCAGAAGGACAAACATGGTATGTACTCACTCATAAGTGGATTCTAGATATAAAGCAAAGAACAATCAGACTGCAACCCACAGAACCATGGAGGCTATATATATAGCAAGGGGGACCCTAGGATGACTATGGCTTATAATAAGTTCTGGTTTTACTCAATTACTAAGCAAGCCTCAATGAAACATTTCACAAGAATTTATACTGTATCAAGCTGATAATAGAAAAATAAATAAATAAATTTTTAAAAAAGACTGTTTCTTTACCGTACCTTTACAAGAAAATGATAGAGAAAAATTTACCTTCACAGTACCTAATTATAACAATTCCTACTCAGTCAAGAGATATCAATGAAAGGTCCTCCCACAGGGAATGTTAAACAGCCCTACCCTGTGCCAATATTTTGTGGAAAAACCATTGGAGATAATTCATATGAAGTTTCCACAATCTGTAATTTATCATTATATGGATGATATCTTATTAGCTGATCCAAAGATAGGTACATTAGAAAGCATATTTGAAGAAATAAAAAAGATTTTGCCTCTCTGGGGACTGCAAATTGCTCCTGAAAAAATACAAAGAGGAGATTTTATTATAATTACTTAGGATATAAGGTAGAAGCACAAAAAATTAGACCCCAAAAGGTACAACTAGGGAGAGATTGATTGCAGTCTCTTAATGATTTTCACAAATTGTTAGGAAGCATTTCCAACTTATAGGGTATTATGGGAATACCTAAACATGGACTACAAAATTTGGCTAATACTCTAAAACGGGACAAAGAATTAAATAATTCAAGAGAATTATCAGCCAAAGATAAGAAGGAATTGGCTCTAGTAGAAAAGACAATAGGAGAAGCACATGTAGATTGTGTGAAATCTAGAACTTAAATGCATTTTCTTCATACTCCCCTCCAGACATTCCCTTACAGGTATTTTGATACAGAGGAAAGATATATTGGAATGGATATTTCTACCATGTAAATCAAGTAAGAAGTTAAAGTCTTATATAGAAAAGATCTCTGATTTGATTCAAAAAGGAAAATTAAGACTTTGCCACCTGACAGGGATGGACCCAGCAGAAATTGTAGTACCTTTGACTAATGAGAAAATTTTCTCACTATGGAAAGATAATGAATACTGGCAGAGAGCCTGAAATGACTTTTGGAGAGAGATTAACAACTGTTATCTCAAAAGCAAGAGACTAGAATTCATAAAGATGACTGAATGAGTCCTTCCTCACATTGTATGACAAAAGCCAATTTCTAGAGTCCTCACATTCTATTTTGATGTAAATAAACCAGGGAAAGCAGGATACAAATCAGGAGACTTAAATAAAGTGGTTCAAAGTCCACACAACTCTGTACCAAAAGCAGAACTGTATGCCATTCTTTTTTGTGTGTTTGTTTAGGTTTTTTTTGTTTGTTTTTTGAGACAGGGTTTCTCTGTGTAGCTTTGCGCCTTTCCTGGAACTCACTTGGTAGCCCAGGCTGGCCTCGAACTCACAGAGATCCGCCTGGCTCTGCCTCCCGAGTGCTGGGATTAAAGGCATGCGCCACCACCGCCCAGCTTGTATGCCATTCTTATAGTACTGATTAACTTCACAGAACTCCTCAATATAGTCACTGACTCTCAATACACAGACAGAGTTGTTTTACATATTGAAACTGTTGAATTTATTCCTGATAATACAGAATTAACTTCATTATTCACACAATTGCAGGAAATCATCAGTGTAGGGAAAAGGGGCTGGTTAAAGAAACCCACCTTGCCCCTGGAGCCCAGAATTAGGGAAGGATGGCTCAGATAAGGCCAGTGAGAGAAACACAGTTTAACTCAGATTAGAGCCACCTATGCCCCTATCCAACTGACTTACGAAACCAACCAATCACAGAGCAGGACAGCAGAATCCTGGCCCTAGGGCCCAGGACCAGGGAAAGAAACACAGCCTGTGTTTGGGACCTGAGCCAGAGAAATGAATACTTTATCCCCAAACCCAGAACCCAGGAAATATGCCCTGACTCTAAAACTAGTACCAAAATAATACTCTTGGCCCCTAGAATCAGAGTCAGTGAAAGAAATGTGCCCTGGCCTTAGAGGTAATGTCAAAAAGCCAAGAAAGGCCAGTGAAAGAAACACAGTTTGGCCCTGAAATCAGGGCCATCTCTGCCCCTTGCTCACAAAACTGGCCAATCCCTGGGCAGAAAAAAACTAACCAATCACAGTTGACTCTGCCCCCTAGACATCCTATTAACCGCCCTGCCCGGTCAGTTGTGAGCTGTTCTCTCCACCCTGGTAGAGGCAGCTACTCTCCTGGCCTCCTCCTTCCCAAATAAACCTCTTTCTCAAAAGAGTTTTGGATGAATGCCCCGGCCAGCGGGGTCTCAATGGGGGTGACCCACCTGTGGGAGAGAATGAAAGGGACAGGAAACATGAAGGAAGACAGCAAGACAGGGTTCTGATCAAGCTGCAAATTTTATTCTCCTCAGCAAGGCTTATATAGCATGGGAGGGGGAGGGGCAGGAAGGAGGGAAGGGGTGCAGGACATGCAGGACGTGCAGCTGAAGGGGGACGTGCAGGTCGTGAAGCTGCAGGATGTTGTGCTAGGTGATAAAGTCACTGGTCAGGGCCCATTGTTCTGTTGCTATGCTACCTGACTGCAGGATGTTCCTTATCTTTGGGGGCATCTGGTTTAGGGCCTGTGGCTTGTTCTCTGGCCTAGTTAGTACTTTTCCATGGTTCGTGTTTGGTCCCTGACAGATGAAAACCTTCATTCACTGGTGCACTGGTGAACCTTGCTGAGACATCCCATAATGGATTGAGCAAAGGGGAGCTGAACAGAAGAACCTTGCTAAGATGTCCCATAGTGGACTGAGCAAGGGGGAGCTGAATAGAAGAACCTTGCTAAGATGTCCCATAGTGAACTGAGTAAGGGGGAGCTGAACAGAAGAACCTTGCTAAGACGTGCTAGGTGGTATCTCCTTGTGGAATTTATCTTAAACCAGGAGACTTGCATGTGGGCTGTTATCACTGTTAGTCCTTGAAAGTGGCCAAGGGAGATATCTGATTCCAGAGAAAGCCTTTCCTGAGGCTGTTCTCCAAATACCTGGAATGTGCATGTCCAGAGAGTGATCAGTCCACACTGTTAGCCCTTCTTAGGGAAAAGTCAATTGGGAAAACAATGAAGGCACACATGATTTTCATAACAGAATACAGCTGATATATAACAAGCCAAATAACACCAAAAACTCCTTGGAATATGGCTTCCTCTGGAGGAATTCCCTGATCCATCCAGGTAGTGACTTTGCCATAACCAGCTGAGTTCTTATGATATATTCCTGCGGCCTGCAGCACTAAGACAGGATAGATTATGGAATATTTTCTTTAAATTTGCCAGACACAAATGAACTGAAATTCATTACATTGTGACTATAACCCTTACCTGATAATTGTTCTTACTGTATACAGTCTTACTATGTTAAAGTTAAAACCTTTCACTTTGTTTAGACAAAAAGGAGGAAATGTTGTAGAATATTATTGGTGATATATTTTGTACCCTAATAAACTTGCCTGAGGATCAGATGACAGAGCCAGACCTAGATTAGACATAGAGGGCAGGCAGTGTGGCACATACCTAGCACACAGGAGGCAGAGATCAATCTGGATCTCTGTAAGTTCAAGGCCACACTGAACTATATGAGATTGACTCAGTCTAGGAGAGAAAACAGACCCAGGCAGTGTTGATACACACCTTTAATCCCAGCACTGGGAAGCACACACGCCTTCAATCCCAGGAAGTGACATAACTGGGTGGAAAATGGGATATAAGGTGTGAAGACACAGGAACTAATGGCATCTCAGCTGAGACCCTTTTGGGTGAGGACTCAGAGGATTTATGGAGTTGGCAAAGTGAGATGTGGCTGTGGCTTGCTCTGCTTCTCTGATCCTCGGGCAAGCTTTACTAGGGTACATAATATATCACCACAAATATTATTTTAAGGTATGTTACTTTTGTTTATGTTGCATTTGTTTAACTCTGTTAAGCTGTGTTACTTTGCCTGTCTAAAACACCTGATGGTCTAATAAAGAGCTAAATGGCCAGTGGTGAGGCAGGAAAAAGGATAGGTAGGGCTGGCAGGTAGAGAGAAGATATAGAAGGAGAAAATTGGGAGAAGAGAAAGGAGCCAGAGAAGAGGTAGACATTAGGGGCCAGCCACCCAACTACACAACCAGCAAGCCATGGAGTAAGAGTAAGATTTACAGAAGAAAGAGAATGAGAAAAGCCCAGAGGCAAAAGGTAGAAGGGATAATTTAAAGTTAAGAAAACCTGGCTAGAATTAAGCCAGACATTTATAATTAAGAATAAGCTTCTGTGTGTTTTTATTTGAAAGCTGGATGGCAGGCCCCTCAAAAGAATACAAACCTACAACAACACTTCTAAGAGTACTAGGGAAATAAATATATCAGCAAAGGTGCTTGAGAGATGGCTCATTGGGTAAGCACTTGCTATGCAAATGTGAGGACCAGAATGAAGTTCAGCTTCCCAGCCTTCTGGAGGCTCAGGCAGGAAATCCCTGGAACAAGCTGGCTAGACAGACTAGCAGGAATGTCAGGCTCTGGATTCAGTTAGAGACCCTGCCTCACGTATAAGATGGAGAACAATTGAAGATGATTCCAGCCATCAATTCTGGGTCTCTGAATACATGATTTATTTCTATAAATCTTACTCTCACTCCGTAGCTGAATGGGTGGCTGGGTAGCTGGCCTCTGATGTCCTCCTCCTTCTCTCACTCCTTCTCTTTTCTCCCAGATTTCTCACATATGTATATATATATATATATATATATATATATATATATATATTCTCTCTGCCTGCCAGCCCTGCCTGCCTTGCTAGTAGCTGCTCAGTTCTTTATGAGACCATCAGGTGTTTTAGCCAGGCACACTAACACAGCTTCACAGAGTTAAACAAATGCAACATAAACAAAAGTAACACACCTTTTTTCTACAACATTTGGGAGCTGGCAGGCAGGCCATGCAAAAGAGCAAAGAGCCAAGGAAGTAAAAAGAGTAAAACAAAACAAAACTGCAAATAAATTCATGTAAATAAATATATTTATAAAAATACATAATATATAGATTTGTTTATACGTGTCTTATATTTTGTTTACTTTTCAAATCTAGTGCCAGAAACTGAGATCAACAGGTATGTTGCCAAGGCACTTTGAGTTCCTTGAATAGAAGGAAATTGAGATGTCCCACAAACCAAAACTCTGTTTTCCTGTGTCCATTTTCTCCATTATCACAATCAATACAAATTAAGAATTCTTCCTTAAAGTCCACCAGAGAAATCAGAGGCTCTGTTTCCTAAAGCCTGACATAAAATCTAGATGTATTGCACTTACCTTATCTTTCATATTTCTCTGTGAAGCAGCAGTTAATAAGAAAATTGTCTGAGCTATCTTCTCAAATAGATTAACAAAAGTCTCCTTCCAAAAGCAGGCCATACTCAAGAGGAAATGCTACAGACACATACCAGGAATAATCTGGCCAGAAAAACCCTAGCTGTTTCCCTGGAGACTAATAATGTATGCCCTTTGTTGTTCAATCTTAACTCCACACATTGTCCAGCTGCTTCAAACCTTAGCACAAAAGTAGACGATTCTACCAAGGGGCTTTGTGTCTTGATTTATACTGACTCTGTTATAACATAAACTTTGATTAAATAAACCTATTTCTCTTTTCTACTGTCAACCTACCTTTGGCTATGGAAGTATCAGTGGTGACCCTTGTGATATGGAGGGGGAAGTTACATATTTTTCTACCCTTTTATCTTGTTAATCACAAATGTTGGAATATCCATGTAATCTCTGAGTTTGATACAATGTATACTCTGTTTCTTGGGACTTCTTTTTTTTCTATTATGCCTATAATTTATTAGTTTTTGAAAGTTAAACAAAATATATCTGTGGTGGTATTGTGTTCCCCAAAATATTGTGTACCTTAATAAACTTATCTGGGGTCAGAGACGGAACAGCCACAATATTAAACAGAGGTTAGGCAGTGGTAGCACACGCCTTTAATCCTAGCATTCCAGAGACAGAAATCCCTCTGGATATCTGTGAGTTCAAGGCCACATTGGAAATGGCCAGGCATGGTGACACACGCCTTTAATCCCAGAAAGCCAGCCTTAAATCCCAGGGAGTGGTGGTAGAAAGCAGAAAGGTATAAAAGATGTGAGGACCAGAAACTAGAGGCATTTGGCCTGGAGAAGCATTTGGCCTGGTTAAGCATTCAGGCTTCTAGCAGCAGTTCAGCTGAGAGTCATTCTAAATGAGGACTCAGAGGATTCCAGTCTGAGGAAACAAGACCAGTTGAGGATCCGATCAGTGAGGTGAGGTAGTTGTGGCTTATTCTGTCTCTCTGACCTTCCAGTGTTCACCCCAATAACTGGCCTCAGGTTTGATTTTATTAATAAGACTCTTTAAGATTCATGTTACATATATCTGTAATGAAGTCTGAAGTATCAGAGGTTTATAGTAAATTTTTAGGCTACCCCGTCTAAGACTTGTACTGTTAATATTTTCTATAGCTTAGCTGCTAAATGGTACAGTTTTGAGGTTTTTTCTTTTTGTTTTATTTTGAGGGTTTCCCAAAGAACTTCCAGAATGACCCCTGTTGGCTGCAGATGTCTGTTATAGCCAATGTTTGGAGCTCTGTTAAAGTCCTGGGGAGCAGGAATTTGTATATGCCCAAGATTGAATCTAGTTTTCTTAGCAGGCATATGTTCTCTATGGTATTTTGGTATTAGCTCATTTTTCCACTAGGCATTGCTAGAAGCAGGAGGCAGAAGCTGACTAACAACACTTTTTCCAGGCCAGATAAAGTTCCTGGAAGGAGCATCCTTTGAGGATAATCCCTTGTTACTGAGAAAACTTTGTGGCATTCTCAAGTTGCTTCTTTCCTGATTTTTCTGCTGGAGTGCAAGGGTTTTTGTCTCTGCTCTCATCAGTAAGAACCTCATGAAGCTGTAGTAAAATGCATGCAGTTTAAAGACTTTATAGAAAAACAGCCCCACTATCTCAAGATAACAGGCACTCAGCCTCCAGCAACTGTTCACTCCTGCTTTAATTCAGATGTTTTTGCCAGCTATGGCTCCTGTGATTTTTACTGCTGCTGGCCATATCTCAGTGATGATGTTGTATTTGCTCACCTTTCAATTTTCTGACTGGGGGATTTTTCCTATGACCTCAACTGTCTGGTTAAATTAAGGAGGATGGACACAAGCTGAACATTTTTGTTTGTTTTAATATGAAGTCAATAGCAATGAATTCCGTCTTATAAATATTTTTAAGTAGAAATCAGATTCCCAAACAGTATTATACAGGACATAATTTTCCTTGGTATAGAATTTAAGCAATAGGTTAAAAGCTTGGATGATCACCTTCTTCTAAAATTTCCTCTTGTTCAGTTTAAGTTTACCCACTAAGCTCTTTATTCAATTATGTGCAGGAGATATTTCATTTATGCAATTTCCATGAAGTTTAAGTTGCATATATTTATAACACCTAATAAATTATATATTATATAAGCCACAGTATTATTTTTCATGGCTTTTTCTCTTCATTGTTACTTACTACAATTTTGATTAGTTCTCTCTGGAAATATGTCTGTAGAAGACCTTAATATATACTTGTTTATATTCACTGGCTGTAATTTATTAAGCAAATAGTCTTATGCACATAATTGACAACAATTTATATATTTCATTTTAGTTTTGCAAGACAGGGTTTATTTGTACAGCCCAGGAACTAGCTCGGTAGACCAGGATGTTCTTCAATTCAAAGATCCATCTTTCTCTGCCTCCTAAGTGCTAGGATTACAGGCATGCACCACAACCACGTGGCAAAATTTTGTATTTTTAAGTATAACAACTTTACTCTTTTTTTGAGTACTATTAGTCATAAAGCTGAAGATACTTGTTATTTTCCATAAGCTAAAAATAATGACTGATTTTATATCACTTACCTTCCTATATTCCACTAAAGGCACATAATTCATTATGCTTCAGACATACTGCTTTTTAACTAGCTTCCTACATTTGTTACATTTTGGAGGATGCTAAGCAGTTTCACACAATGTGCTAAGGTACTCTAGCCTAATATAAAGGAGATTTAAAAATTAAGTACATTCAGTTGAAATAAGTCAAACATGGCAGTTTATTTGTAATTTTGAAACAAGTTAGAATATTATTTTAAATAGCTGACACCCTTGTTTCAATATTAAATGCTATAGCATTTCAGGGACAATAAAGTGATCCTAGATGATTGTCAAAAGTGCTCCTATGTTTATCAAAGTTCACTGAGGTGTATCCATTCTTACATCACTGCCAAAACCCTTCTTCACCACAGATAGGCTACACTGCTTCTCTATATCTCTTAGTCTGTCCCTTCTCCTTCCAAACTGATTCTCAAATGCTGCCAATCTTGTAACAGCTCACTTAAGACTGCAACATGTCTCACCCTACATTATTCAAAGCTTAAACATGTAAAAACGACTTGCTAGGAATGGTGTGAAAGCTTAGGTTTTTCTTAATTGTCAGATCTCATTGTCCTTTGGTAATAATCTAACTGGAGTACTATTCATATTTTCATCTGCTTATCCCTCATGATAATGTTACACTATGTATTAGATTTCTTATGAATATAAAAAAAATATCAGTGGAACAATTTAACAGAAAGAAAAACATTTTGGCTCATGGTTGTAGAGGGCTTAGACTATGGTTACTTGGCCCAGTGCACTTGGGCAGAACATCCTGCTGGCAGAGTATATGAAAAATGAGAGCTGTTCACTTCATGGTATATGGGGAAGTAGAGTGAGAGGTGACAGACAGGGGAATATTATAGTGATCGAGGTCCTCCACTTATGTCCCATTTCCTAAATAAGATTTTATAACTTCCCAAAGCAGTGCCACCAGTAGGGGGCCAGGCACTGAAAGCAGTAGATCTGAAGGAAGAATGGTCTTCAGTCAATAACACAATGACTTCACTATACAGGGCATTAGTTATCTGATTACCATTCAATAATTAGCCTAGCATGTAGTGATGCAAAACTACTAGGCTTACTGTTTCTTATAAGTCTCTAGATTTATTAAGAGGTCCCTTAAATCTCTATTATCTTGAGAAGACCTCAGTGATTTCCCATGGACTCAGTCACACATCTCTGTTCTGTACCAACACAATGAGCATATCTGTAACCCCTGTCCTGTTTCTGGGAGATCTTTTATCCTCCATGGGATAAGCTAGGCTTTTCCATATAGTGAACTACAGGTATACCAGCACATAGTGTTCACTTTTTAGTATATGGTCATTTGTGCTATTTTCAATTAAAATGTTATCATATTCCCTTGGTATGTATAAGCCACATAGAAATCTAACACACAGGAAAAATGGAAATAAACCCAATTCTTCAGAAAAAGTAGTGGGAAAACCACAACACCATGTTTGGACCACACTTGCATCAGAATCTGTATGAAGTTGCTTTCTGGATATGGGAATCACTTTGCCTACACCTTCCATTAATTGAGAACTTACAGGATGGAGTGTGTTATACTTATAGAGTACCAGAGTACTTACAGGCTTCCAGTGTAGAGCAAGGACTTTCTCTTTAATGGTGATAATCTTGAAAGTTCCTGCCTCTGTTTCAGTACTTGACTGCCATCTGAAACTACCTAGTGCTGTATTTCTCTACAAACCACAGACTTGGATTTCCTTTTATCCCACTTGGTGCCTTTTTTCACTACAGACCTGAATGATTCATTGATAATAACCATCCATCAGAATCAATATTTTGTCTAAGAAATCAGCCCATTTCTTTTTCATTCTGCCTCACTCAATAAGAAAGATTTGGGGGTTAAATACCACTCAAATGACCTTTAGATTAATTTTTAGAGACCTTTTATGAAGGGAATCCTATAAATTTGACCTTAACTGTATGCATTACCATTGACCATCTCATCTTCCAGATCCTACAGGAATAGCTGACTAAGCTGTGTGTACAGCTTACTATGGATTTTGCCATCCAAAGTCCTGATATCTTCCACATTCTTCCAAAAGAAAACATTCCCAAGGCCTTTGCAGCAAAAAAAAAAATTACTTTTGAGATACAATTTTTTTATTCTTACTTGCTTTTCTCTTGCTGTAATTAAATTCTCTAACCAGAAGCAACTCAGGTAATGAACAGGTTGATTTGGTTGACACCCCTAGGACACACTCCATCATTGTGGGGACTTAGGATACAAGCTTAAGCTAATAACTGAAGGCAAAACCACATGGAAACATGGTTTCCCAGCTTTCTCTCTTGCTTTGTCACTGTCTCATGCTCAGCTAGGTCTCTTATACAGCAGAGTCCAACTTGCTTAGGGATATTGTCACCCTCAGTGGAGGAACCTTTTCACATCCATCATCAATCAACACAATCTCTCACAGTAATTGCAACCAACCAGTATGATCTGGTCAAGCCATTCATCGAGCCTCCCTCAGATGACTCTAGCCTATTGTCTTGCTGATAGTTGAAGAAAATTAGGACCCATAGACACATATTTTAAAATCCAATGCCAAGGTATTAACCATATAAACCACTGAGGTGTAACAAAATCTTAACAATGATGACAGAAAACATAGGTATGCCAAGCAATAAGGACAGGGAAGGCTCTAAGATTAAGAGGAGAAATCTAAAATTCTTTCTCCACAGAAAGTTGGTTTGGGGAAACCAACAAAAACTCAAGGAACTCATAACAATCCAGTAAATTTTCAAAATACAAAAATAGGTGAAGGTCCATCATTTTCAGAGAAACTATAATATAATTAGATTATAATTAATAAAACCACACAACAATGATGGCACCACTGATAAAAGTAGACAACAAAAAGACCTATAAATATAACACTGTCCTTTAAACAAGAACTACAAAATTATAATTATAATCAAAATCAAAATCAAAGAAATCATTGGCCAGCACTCACCATATGTATTCCAGTTCTCTCCTTTACCAATAAGAGAAAGTGGGTTAGCAGTGGAGTGCTGTGTCACCAAAATGGGAAGGCTTTGTTTAAAGCATTCTGATGTGTCAACATTGTAGAAACTAGTTTTGACTGCTAAATGTATTTCATTCCCTTATGATAAAGAAAATGATTTCTGAGAGGATCACTTATAAACCATTTTGTTTTCTATGACTGATAATTGAAAGTAAGTCTGTATTAGAATGAGAAAATAAAAACTTTTAAAAACAGATGCAAGGTAGCAGATTTTTAAAGAATCATTGTATGATTTGTATTATATAGCATGTAAAGCAACTAGTTTTGCTCTAATTGCTTTATAAGTCACAAGAACTTTTGAAAACAAGTTTACTCCCAGTTTTATGTGTCTATTTGGGTGTGTGAGAGAATGTCTTCCATGAGTTATAGGTGACACACCAGCAAAGAGGGTGTCAGACACCTTGGATCTGGAAAATCAGGTTGTTATGAGCCCCCCAATTTGGATGTTGGTTTCTGAATTCCGGTCATCCCCAGCAAGAATACTTTCCAAGTGACCTGCCCAGCCCTCATAGTACTTTTTATCCAATAAGCTAAAAGTCTTTTACAGATTAACCATGATGGAAACAACAACAATAATAATAACAACAACAAAAACAACCCAAATAAATAAAGAAGAGTAAATGAATGATCCCTGGGAAATGGATACATTAGTATTAAGATGTTGGGTATGGAGGCAAGACACTGCCCATTGCCCAATAAAAAACTTTAAGCCTGCCCAAATATCCCAGACTGCATACACTACACCCCTACCCAACCCCACATCCCTGGCTCCATAACCTGGTCTACAACTTTTAAAGAAGACTTCCCCATCCCCACCTCTGGCTACTTATCCTGGTCAACATCTTTCAAAAAAGTCTCTCGCTGTGCAGAGACCAGGCCTGATCTAGGGACCCCAGTTAAGACACTGCCCACTACCCATAACACTCCTTAAAGCCTGACTAGTAACCCCAGACTGTACTCCCTACCTTGGGCTCCAAACTAGTATCCACAGTCACCAGCAGATGTACCGAAGGCCAGGGCAGTCCCCAGGACCCCAGGGAATACACTACCAACCACACCATAAAACCCTTTAAGCCTATCCAACAATTCCAGACTGTATCCCCACCCCTGGACCCCATATCCCAGTCTACTACTTAGGAAGATGTCTTTGGCTTTACTAGAGACCAGGAAGGTTCAATGAAGCCCAGGTAAGACAGTGCACAGCCAACTAACACTCCTCAAAGCCCGCTCCACAATGCCAGACAGCACACCCTCCTTGGGCTCCAAACTAGGGCCCACAGCCCTTACAGGAAGTGAGGATGCTCCTAGGAACCCCAGGTAAGACACTGCCCACTGCCCACTAAACCTGTTTAAGACTGCACACAATGCCCCACTCCCCACCTCTGGCTCCATTTCCTGGTCTACAACTTTGGAAGACTTCTGTTTTACCAGAGGTCAGGAAAGATCTAGGAATCCCAGGTCTAAAACTTCAGAAGAATTCAGCCTTACTGGAGCACAGGCTGGATCTAAGTTCCCCAGCAATGGCAGCTGTACTAGAAGCCAGGCTGGTCCTAGGGACCCCAGATGCCAGAGCAGATCTAGGGACCCCAGTCTGCATCAACTCCCTCTTTTGGGCTCCATGTCCTGGTCTACAACTTTGGAAGAGGACTTTGGCCTTAGCAAAGGCCAGGCCAGATCTAGGGATCTCTATCCCAAAGAAACTCAGAGGGGACACCCTAATGAACCCAGAGACACTCTTGTCAACAGAACACTTGGTCATTTAGACCAGAAGACCACAGAGGCAAGAGAAACAAAGGAACAAAACATCCACCTAGCAAAGACAAATGCAGGAATAGACACATAGACCTAAAATCACCCCAAATCCAGATGGCTAAATGCCAGTTTTAAGAATAAAATCAATAATAGAAAATTCAATATGGCGTCAGCAGAGCCTACCTATTCTATAGCAGCAAGATCTGAACAATTCAACACGGCTGAAGCATAAGAAAATGACCTTAAAATTACTTTATGAAGATGATAGAAGTTCTTAAAGAGGATATGAACAAATTCCTTAAAGAAATTGAGGAAAAGACAAACAAAAAATTGGAAGAAATAAATAAATCCCTAACAGAAAACCAAGAAAAAAACAAATATTTCAAGATATGAAAATGAAAATAAAAGCAGTAAAGAAAAAAATGGAGGGAATCCTGGAAATGGAAAATCTGGGTAAGTGAACAGGAACTACAGGCTCAATCATCACCAACAGAATACAAGAAATGGAAGAGAGAATCTCAGGCATTGAAGACACAATAGTAGAAATAGATTCTTCAGTCAAAGAAAATGGTAAATCTAAAAAATTTCTACCAGAATATATCCAGGAAATCTGGGACACTGTGAAAAGACCAAACATGAGAATAATATGAATATTAGGATAAAAGACCCAGGTAAAAACTGCAGAGAATATATTTAAATAAAATCATAGAAGAAAAATTTTCCAACCTAAATAAGGATATGCCTATAAAGGTATAAGAAGCTTACAGAACATCTAATAGATTGCATCACAAAAGAAAATCCCCTCACCACATAATAATCAAACACTGAACATACAAGATAAAAAAAAAGAATATTAAAAAGCAGCAAGGGAAAAGGCTAAGTGACATATAGAATCACACTGACCTCTCAGTGGACACCCTTAATTCCAGAGGGACCTGGACTGATGACTTACAGACTACAAGAGACCATGGATGTCGCCAAGACTACTATATCCAGCAAAAACTGTCAAACACTGTAAGTGGAAAAAGTAATATATTTCATAAGAAAATCAAATTTAAACAATCTCTACCCACAAACCAAGCCCTATAGAAGGTACAAGAAGGAAAACTCCAACTCCAGGAAGTTAACTACACCCATAAAAACACAGGCAATAGATAATCTCACACCAGCAAAACCCAAAGAAGGGAAGCACAGAGACATACACAGATGCACAAACACACACACACACACACACACACACACACACACACACACACACACA